>OU898284.1:26652472-26763456 GCA_918026665.1 Diabrotica balteata
CAGATAATTTTGAAGAGGAATTGCTGTTTTGTTCTCCTCTCGAGTTAAGATCTCGTGGAATTGATGTCTACAATAAAGTAAATGAATACTTCAATGCGCAAAGTTTAAAATAGGGAAAACTGTATTTCAGTATCTTTGGATGGAGCTCCAGCTATGCTGGGCCATATTAATGGTTTTTCGGCTTTCGTAAAAAAAATAACCCAAATATTGAAGTTATTCACTGTATGATCCATCGCCAGGCCCTTATGGTCAAATATTTAGAACCTACACTGGAAGCCGTCATGCATGATGTCATCAAGATTGTAAATTTTATCAAGGGACATGCACTAAACACGCGGCTATTTCGTGAATTATGTCAGGACGGTGAAGCCGAATATACGGACCTATTTTATTATACAGAAGTAAGGTGGCTCTCTCGCGGAAATGTACTAAATCGAGTATGGACTCTCAAAACTGAAGTGGAAATTTTTATGGTTGATCAAAAAAATATTCTCGCAGATAAGTTTAAAAACTCTTCCTGGGTTGCATATCTCGCATATTTAGCTGACATTTTTGAGAGTATAAATATATTAAACAAAGAATTGCAAGGAAAGAATATTAATATCATTTCAGCGAGAGAAATAGTGTCAGCGTTTGGATTAAAGCTGCAATATTGGAGTCAGAAAGTAGAACAGAACAAGATAGCTTCTTTTTCAAGGTTAGCTTTGTTTTTGGAAGATTGCGAAAATATTACTTTTGCTGACATCAAGGATACAATTGTAAGACATCATATCAAACTCAGAAAGCGGTTTTCAGATTACTTTCCAGATCTTGATATACGTACTGTCAGTTGGATTGTAGATCCTTTTAAATGTGAAATTGATATGATACCAGAAGAACCTTCAGGTTTGGCAGAAGCAATTCTTGAACTTCGATCTAATACTGAAGCACGTATTCAATTTGAGAGTAAACCAAATCTGTCGTCTTTTTGGATATCAAAAGCTGCAAAGGCTTTCAAAATTGCACATGAAGAGGCGGTTAAAAAATTGCTGCCATTTGGAACAACATATTTGTGCGAACAAGGCTTTTCCACTCTAGTGAACATAAAAACGAAGAACAGAAATCGATTAAACGCCGAAGACTGTATTCAAATCGCTCTTACATCAAAAAGTCCCAATTTTGAAGCAATTGTATCGAACATGAAACAACATCATTTTCTCCAAAACGTGAAGGAAGAATGTTTTCAATTATTCTTTTTTTATAATTTTTTCAATTCTAATTTTTGTTAGTACAACCATTATTATTATTATAATTTGTTACAGTACCGCAATGGGTTTTAATTTTTTATATCTTATTATTGTTATCTATTATTATGTTATGTATTTCTAGGTATCATAGAAATTGAATAAATGATGTTTATTTTATGTTTTAATTATTGTTTTCTGTTCAAAACTATCATGGGGGCTGTAATATTATGAATGATGCTAAAAAGAGGCCTTTTTTTGCTTTTTGTTTTTTGCCTTGGGTAATAACAACTTACACAAAAATGTTTTGGGGTAATGATTAAAAAAGTTCCCCGACCGCTGCTCTAAATTGTTTGAAATCTCCAAACTGTTGTTTTAATAAAATCTCTTTGAAATGTTCAGTCCGAACTTATCTTGGGCATTTTTGTTTTTCTACTTTCAATTTTTTAAGTTAAAATATGTACACATAAACCACTTAGCCAAATTAATAATAGTACACATTTATTTTACTGCCTCTTTACTGCACCAAAACGACGAAACTACTCATAAACATGGTAATGCACGCAAAGTCATTTGTTGAATTTATTCGAACTTGCTCTTTCATACATACGGTTTGACCCAGATGACTTGCGATGCCATGGCGTTTCAAGTATGGCCTCAACTTCCAACTTCATGGTTCGCTTTCGTAATTTTCATACTTGTCCCGTCGCCAGTCGTTAGGCCGACACACGAGTACAATGGAAAATTTAATTTATCCGGTTGTGGCCTTCGAATCTTGGAATTCCGGAATGATGATGGAGTTCTTTTGAGGATCAGTTTTTAGAACGAGTTAAATCGATTGAGAGACATGCATTAACTCGTAATGGAGCAAAAACATATATGTTTATTCTAGCATTACTATTTCTTAATATATATATATATATATATATATATATATATATATATATATATATATATATATATATATACATATATATTTTGTACACTCATGAAAAAATTCGAATATTTTGGAATTTTCTAATTTTTCTTTTTTGAAAATAAATTCTGGTTAATAAAGTCGTTTATTATGAAAAACAGTTTATTTTAACAATGTTTTAATAAACAATTTTAAGTTTTTATGCAGATATATATATATATATATAATATATATATATATATATATATATATATATATATGTTTTTTTTTTTGTGGCTAAACACCCGTACGGGGTTACGCCGCTTAAGCTCTCTAGATCTATTTTACAAGGTAGATCAGTCCTCATTTTTTTTATTTAATTTTTCTTGTTATTTTTCTCCACTGTTTCCTATCTCTGGTTTTTTTCTCTCCATTGTCGTACGCCCGCCCTGTTGAGATCGTTTTGTTACTTCTTGTAGCCATGTAGATCTTGGTCTTCCACGTCTTCGTTTACCAGCTGGTGTCCATTCCAATATTGAGAATATTGTCGTAGATGGTCCTGATCTCCATATATGTCCTAGCCATTTTGCCCTTTGCTGTTTTATTTTACAAACTATATCCTCTTTAATTTCGTTTAGTAGTTCATGATTCGTTCTTTGTCTATATTGGTTTTCATTAATTTTTATTGGTCCTAATATTGCTCTTAGTATTTTCCTTTCTAGTAATCCAAAGTCTTCCTCTTGTTTTTTTGTCATGCTAAGGGTTTCGGCAGCATACATCATAGTCGGTTGAATTATTGTTTTATATATTTTCATTTTCGATTTTTGCTCAGTAATTAATTTTTTTAGAAGCTTTTTATTTGCATAGTATGTCTTATTTGCTGTAATTATCCTTTCTTTAATTTCTGTTTTCCTTTCTCCATTGTTTGCTAATAATATTCCCAAATAATTAAACTTTTCTACTTCTTCAAATATATATTCTCCCAGTCTTAACCTTTTTGTTTTCATATTTTTTGTCAAATCTCATTATTTTTGTTTTTTCTTGATTTATTACTAATTCCATTACTTTCCCTTCTGCTACCATTTCTTTTTAACATAGTTTCCATTTTTTTCTGTTCTTTGTTATTATCACAATATCGTCGGCATATGCTATTATGTGTCCCTCTCTCGTTCTAAGTGTACCTTTGTTGATTTTCTTACTATATATTTCCAGGGCACGATTAAACAGAGTTGCAGATAATGAATCTCCTTGACGTACACCTTTATTTATATCAAATTCTTCTGTGTCTCCTTCTTGTGTTTTTACAGTTACTACGGTTTTTGCTCATTTTCATTTTTGTTAATCGTCTTAATTTGTTGTGTATTCTCATTTCTCTCATAGCTGTAAGTAATTTCGCTCTGTTTATTGAATCAAATGCTTGTTGGAAGTCTAATAAAAAGCAGTTCAATTTCTATTTTATATCCATAAGCTTTCTCCATAATTTGCTTTACCGTATGTATGGCATCTGTTGTTGACTTTCCCCTAATCAAATCCGCATTGATACTGTCCCATGATATTTGTTGTCGCTTTGGCCAGTCTTCGTTGTATTAAAGTTGACATGATTTTATACGCTGTGTTTAATAATGTCAGTCCTCTATAATTATTACACATTTGTTGGTCTCCTTTTTTATGGATTGTGATAATTTGTCCTTTGTGCCATTCTTCTGGCATCTTTTCTTTGTTCCATATGACTTTTATTAGTTGGTAATATTTTTTCTCTGAGTTCATGTCCACACCATATTTTATTAGCTCCATGTTTATACCGTCTATACCTGGTGCTTTACCGTTTGCGACTACTGTTTATAATTTCCTCAACTTCATCTCTCGTTGGTTTTTCTAGCTCGGTTTCTATCATCGTGGTCTCTTCTTCCACATTTTCATTTAAGTCTTCGTCCTCTTGTACTGTTAATAATTCTTTAAAATAGTCAGTCCAGATTTCTTTAAACTCTTTGTCATTTTCTGATTCTTTTTCCATTTCTATCCTTTATGCCTTTTATCTTTCCTTTGAAGGTTTTGTTCTGCTCGCCAATTTTCTTATAAAATGCTTTTGTGTTTCTATTTGTGTTTTCTTTTTCTATTTCAATTTATCTTATCATTTAACCAGGTTCGTTTAATTTTTTCTTGTTTGTTTCTTACATTCTGTCCTTAATTTGTTGTATTCTTCTTTATATTTTTGTCTATTTGTTCTGATCCACCTTTGTCTTATTTTCTATCTTCTTTTCTTTTTTTCTTTTTTTTATGCAGAGATAATAAGTTTTAAATTTTTAATTAAAACAAGTGCATATTCAGTAACGAGTGTTCACCCCTCTAGCTCTCATTACTGCTTGCATCCTTCTCGGCATGCTTGCAAGTAAATTTGAGACATACTCTTAGAAACTGCATTCCAATTATCCTGTGCAGCAAGCCCAAGCTGGTTTGCTGCACAGGCTAAACTGTGCTGCACAGGATACTTCTCATATTTGGGAGATTTCTGTCGCGTTTAAGCTGATACCACATGTGCTCCATTGGCTTTAAATCCAGGATTATTGGTGGCCAATCCAATCTTCGAATTTTGACCTCATCAATATAAGTACTCACTATGGCAGCGGCATGTGGTCGGCAAATTAACTTTCGAATTTGTATCGTTTTTGTTATTTCTGTGCTCTTTCTTATTCGTAAAACTATTTCATTTCTTATTCGATATTCGATCAACCCAACTTATCCGCAATACTCATCGATAAATCCACATCTTAAAGGCCTCCAATTTTTTAATTAACGTCTCTGTAAGCAATGTGGAGAATATGTAGCAGCGTATTAATGTGATTTTAACGTTTAACGTAATATCTCTATTAATTAGAATTTTCTTTAATTTATAGAAGGCGGCTCTAGCTTTTTCAATGCGTATTCTTATTTATTTATTTATATATGGTTATCGTTAACGTTTGCGCCCAAATAGGTAATATTGTGGACTCTTTCTAACTGTATTCCATACGCTCTGATGTTCGTTGGTTGTAACTCCGTTTTGCTGACTACCATAAGATTTGTCTCAGAAGTGTTAAGTTTTAGCCCATATTCATGACATGCTTCGGTTATCCTGTTTATAGGTCGTTGCAGGTCTTCTTCATTGGAGGCAATAAATACCTTGTCGTTGCATATCTGAGATGGCTGACATTAACCCCGTTGATTTTAATGCCTGCATATTTAACTAAGACTTCTTTAAAAATAAATTCGGAGTGATATTAAAAGAAAATATCAATTCTGTCATGTTGTGTCCAATTCATATGTTTGCACATTGATGCCAATACAAATTTTTGATAATAGGAGGTCTCGGTCATCAATTTTTACCTGTTACATAACACCTATAAGTTTGTCATGATTTACTCCGTCAAAGGCCTTTTCGAAGTCGATAAAACACATATATACCGATTGTTCGATATCCTACATTTTATGAACCATAACCTGCAAACTGAAGAGTGCTTCTCTCGTTCCAAGGTTGTTTTTGAAACCAAATTGTGTTTCACTTAGTTGTACTCATTTGTTAAATCTAGTGCAGTATCTGAGAAATTTTAGTAATGACTCATCAGACTGATAGTGCGATGATCGCTACACTGTTTGGCATTTATTTATTTCGGTATCATTATAAATGTTGACAGTAGCCAGTTTGTTGGTATATGTCCTGTTTCGTATATATTATTGAAGAGGCTTAGAAGAGAATGTTTACTCTTATCGTCGAGTAGTTTGACTATTGCACTTG
Source organism: Diabrotica balteata (assembly GCA_918026665.1). Lineage (NCBI taxonomy): Eukaryota > Metazoa > Arthropoda > Insecta > Coleoptera > Chrysomelidae > Diabrotica > Diabrotica balteata. Next base: position 26,658,363 of record OU898284.1, read on the forward strand.
GAATTTCATCTAGACCGGTTGCTTTCCTATTCTTTGATAGCTTTATAACTCTTTTCGAGTGTTATATTTGGACCAGTCAATATATTGTCGATTTGAATTTTTATTCTATCATCATCAAACAGCTCCTTAATATATTCTTTATACCTCTCTGGGCTGGGAGGGCTGATGAGCCCCTCAGAGCATAAAAGTTCGAATGTACTATTTTACGAGATAAATGCAGTCAACTCCAGTATTTTCAATTTGCTAGCAAAACCCCGTTCCCACCCTTCTGGAAGGAGTCATTCCGCGATGGCAAGACACATCTGCGCAGCGGGCGGGATTCAAAGCCCAGGGAACCCAATAAAACCTGGACCCTTTACCCATCAAGGAATGCATGCCAATACAAATGACTAACGAGGATTCCCTTCTCCGAAAGAGAATATCCAAGAGGAAGAATATGACCTTAATAGCCTTATTGCGGGGCTCCACCTTCCCAATAGGTCGTTTGACATGTTGCCACCAAGGAGCCTAAACCTCTACCATTCATCTCCTGCTACAAGCACGTCTTACTGACGCACGTTTAGCCACGTTACGGCCACGTTACTGTTCCTATGTACGGGACGTAAGAACTAGATCGCGCACTGTGCTTGTTGCTGCGTTCTTAACACCTTAAGCGACGGCTCACCATCTCTCGTTCCATCCAATTGATCGACTTTTACAATCGGTAGGAACCAATAACCTAACAGTATTTTGGTTCGTTCTTTCGCTACAAAGAGCTACTTGGACAGGGCCGCTGCTAGATAGGTAAACATCTCATTGGTCTCCTCTTACGACTGGTAGGAGCTACTAAGATTAGGCCACACTCTAAATGGAATAAACATCTTTGAGTTATTCAACGTGTTGTTACATTGTTGAAATATCTAGAAAAAGAAGGGACTGCAAGTAGAACACCAAATTTATTGGGAATGAAATCTTTACTACAAGATGAGCTTAAAACGAATTCAAGTTCAATCAAAATAACAAATATTTGTTTATCATTTTTCTTGAATCGCGTTTTAAAACTATTTTCTTGTGATCAGTTTAAACGTAAAGTGCAAGGCAAAAAATTCTTTTATAAGCTCTGAAGATGAGATGATGATTTTTCTCCTATAAAATACAATGAAATTGATAAAAATAAAATAATGGAAACACACGACATTTTTGGAACTATTTTGAGGAAGTCGCTATAGACAACATGCAAAGTGATGAGGATGCAGAGAAAAGTTTTGTGACAAATGAGATTGATTTTTATTTGAAAACTGCCTAAATCGAATGGCAGACCTTTACAAGTGGTTGTGAGTCAACGCAAAAGCGTATTAAATCCCGAAAAAATTCTCAAATGTTTATCAATCGTCTTCGGGTAGTAGGGTAAATAGTCAGGGACTGTTCTAAGAAATGAGTATTATTTATGAAGAAAAACGCAATCGTTTGCTATAAAAAATTGATAGATTTTCAAAATTAGTAATCATTTGTGATTAAGGCTAAAAAACTTCCGAGTGAATTTTCAAGTTATTCAGCTGAACAACTTGCTATATTAGAAGCATTAAAGTATATTAAAAATAATTTATTTAATAAAAAAAATTTTTAATAATATCAGATTGTAAAAGTGTTTTACATAAACTTTCAAACATATCTACTAATATTAATATTAATTATATCTTACAAAATATATTAATCAATTTTAAATACTTGTATGAGGAAGAAAAAATAGTTAAGTTTGTTTGGGTTAAAAGCTCATTGTGGGATCATTCACAATGAAAAAGTAGACATACTGGCAAAGAAAGCATTAGATTCCGATACTGTTGTAAATTATTCATTAGTTCCTGAAGACCTTTATATTATTTCAAAAAGTATAATTAGACAGGAATGGATGAATAAATATGATCATTCCACCAAGGGACTTTTTTTATAAAGGCATTCAGCCGAAAATTCCTACCAAACCATGGTTCTGTAATTTTATAACAAAAAAAGATGCAATCAGAATTATCTGTAGAATTCGATTCAATCATTCCGTAGCACCATCTCACTTATTTAAATTAAAAATTGTAAATTCCCCAAACTGCGAATGTGGAGAATATGGCACACTAGAACATATGATATTAAATTGTAGTAAAAATAGAATACAGACCAATATTTTTATGGAAAACCATTATGAAAAATAGAAATTTTAGTAAAACCCATCAACCTTTTATGCGTTAATAGTTTCTAACAATTTAGAAGTTTATAAGTTGCTGTATCAATACATAAGCAGTTTAAAAATAAGAATACGAAACAATAATTTATAAAGACCAATGTATACCAAAACTTGTATATAAATGAAAAAAAGAAAAAAAATATATATAAAACAAAATAAAAAAAGCATTTTAACAACAAAATATATAATATAATATATATATATATATATATATATATATATATATATATATATATATATTATATATATATATTATATATATATATATATATATATATATATATATATATTAAACAATAAATAGAGAAAAAATATGAAAATATTAAAAAAAATAAAAAAAAATAAAAAAAACACTGCTTGCGGAATTGGATAATACTGGATAAACAACCACTGGGCACTGGATGCATGGATTCGAGAGTGGATACCTTCTACTAGAAAATTGTATACAAAATTGTATAAAATTAAAAAAATAAATAAATAAATAAAAATATGATGTTTGTAAGTTTACCAATTGTATAATGTAGAATTTTTAACGTAGTGATATTGTTTTAAAAAATATTAATAATGTAAATTTTAAATGTTAATAGATTTTATTTTAATCATTGTTAAGAATCAAAGTCAAACTTTTGTGATTAAAATTATATAATATTTTTGAATAATATGTGTTTCCCCCGATGATTTGGTAATCGGTATTCGGCCTAATAGAATACAGTATTCGGTGGAATACAAAATGTTTGAAAAAGGAGCTGAATAGGCTCAATACCAAATAGTAGCTGAATATTCGTAGCATCACTATAAATATTATTATAAATATTAACTTACTTCTCTTCAATATCTCTAGCTTTATCCCTAACTTCGTGCGCGCCATGTTCTTCGTCGAAGTATAATTTTTTCGTTTTATCTACATCCTGTACACAAAGCTGCAACTCCTTTTGTACCAACGCTAGCTGATCCACACACTAAAACAAAGAAATTATGATAAATCAAATAGAATAGAATAGAATAGAAATATGCTTTATTGTCACTGAAAATTATTGAACAATTTTATGGACAAAGCTAAAAAATAAATCAGTCAAATAGTACAAAAAGTATAAAACAAAAACAATTATAGTAAAAAACAGAATAACAAAATTTTAAATTAGTAAAATTATTGTATAACCTACATAATTTGTACAGACAACAACAAATGAGACAAATTGTAGCCACTGCTTGAGACACCCAAATGTAATTATAAACAATACTAATTTTGTTTCTTTGTTATACATTAAGAAACTCGTCAACTGAATAATATGGTCTTTCTGAGAGATAGATTTTTGTCACCTTACGAAACTTAATGAAGGATGTTGCGGATTTAATTTCTCTTGGAAGGTGATTATAAAGTTTCTTTGCACGATATAGAATAGAATTCTTTACTAGCTGAGTGGACGGGATCGGCAAATAAACGTTACAATCCGAATTTCTAATGGAGTAGCCATGGTCAGGTCTATCGGGAAAAATGTTTAGATGCTTTCGAATCAAACAAACCGTTTCCAAAATAAATAAAGAGGGAAGCGTCAAAATTCCGTGATTTTTGAAGTAGGTCTTGCAATGAGTTGTTTGTTTGAGACCAAATAGATAACGGATTGCTCTTTTTTGCAACTTAAAAATAGTATCAAATTGGGCCGCTGTACTAGAACCCCAAAATGGAAGCCCATATCGAAGATGGGACTCGAACAATGAGAAATATGCCATTTTGGCAGAAGATAAATTTAGTTCCTTCGAAACAGATCTTATTGCAAAGCAAGCTGAGGCTAGTTTCTTCCTTAAGGAGTCAGTATGCAAGGACCATTTGAGATCACTGTCAATGAGAATACCTAGAAATTTCACGGAATTTACGATATTGATTTGGCTCTCATTCAAAAGCAAGGGTTGCATGACTCCTTTATAAGATAATGCTACAGTCTTATCCACGTTAAAGCTAAGTAAGTTGGAGTCTGACCAAGCCTTGATTATAAGTAAATCAGCGGTTATAATTGAATGAAGCGTTGAAATATCAGAGCTGCTCCAAGTAATACTGGTATCATCAGCAAATAGAAAAATTTTCCCTTTAATTTTCAAGTAAGTGATGTCATTAATGAAAAGTAAAAAAAGAATGGGACCTAATACTGAACCTTGCGGTACTCCACACTCAATATCTTTACAACTAGAGTCGGTGTCATTTATTCTAACCAATTGTTTCCTACCTACCAAGTAAGTTTTGAACCAGTTCAAAGACACACCCCGAATTCCATAGAAAGTTAATTTTTTTAATAGAATGTCGTGATTTACGCAGTCAAAGGCTTTGGAATAGTCGCAGAAAACGGTGGCGGAGGAGAGGTTACTGTTTAGTGATAGATATACATCATGTAACACAGAAAATATGGCATCACTAGTGCATTTATTAGACAAAAAGCCGAACTGATTTTGCGATAAAATATTATATTTAAGGAGAAAGGGCATAAGTCGAACTTTTATAAGTCTTTCAATAATTTTTGATAGTGCTGGTAACAAGGCAATAGGTCTATAGTTGCAGGCATCAGATTTTTCCCCACTTTATGAAGAGGAATGACGATGGCAGTCTTTAGGCAGTTAGGGAATGTACCTTTTTCAAGGGAATCATTTACTAGCGAGACCATGACCTCCAAAACATTATGCGGTAGATTTGAGAAAATTTTAATAGATAATCCATCTGTACTACAGGACGATGTGCTTTTTATACTACGAATTGTTGAAATGAGTTCCGTCTTATCAACTGGTCTTAAAAGAAGGTATCAGCAATGTTTTTTGAATTAGAGAGATAGGAAACTGGATCTTGTTGTGGCGAAATAGTTGAGGTTATATTTTTACTCACATTACCAAAGTAATCATTTAGATTTTCGGGGTTAGGAAAAGAAAAGGTTTGATTCGCTGTACTGGTTTTATTTCGAAAATCGTTTATTATTGACCAAGTTTCTTTTGAAATATTTTTGGAGCTTGTTAAGCGATTATGAAAGTAGGATTTTTTGGCTACTTTGAGTAGTTTTATATAGCATTTTCTGTACTTGTTGATATAATCAGAGATGGGGATACTGTCATTAAATTTTTTAATATATAGCAGAAAACGCATATTTTTCGCAGATATGCGAATGCCTTTGGTAATCCAAGGTTTGTTATGTTTTGGCCTGATGTTTAATAGAGGAAATGCTTTATTAAAAATAGATACAAGTCTATTTAGAAAATCACTAACATTACAGTCAATGTCCCCAGAAGAAAAACTCCAGTCAGAAGTCAAGCATGAATTATAGAATTTACGAAAGTTTTTAGTGGAAAAAATCCTACCTAATCGTCGGGTTTTTGAGTGAGGTGTTTGTAAACTGCTAAACTTGGTATATACCGCTTCATGATCAGAAAGCCCCCCACTAATAACTGTAGAATGGACGTCAGCGGGTGGAAAATCGGAAACCACATAATCAATTGTCGAGGATGATGTTTTTGAGATTCTTGTTGGAGAATTAACGTGCATTGTGAGACCATATGATTCAAAAATAGTTACCAAAGACAGTTGGGTCGCACAAACAGCAGCGTAGTCAATATTAAAATCACCACATAAAATTTTTCTGCTTTTAATGGGCAGAATATCTAACAAATTTAGCAGGCTCTGAAAAAATAGTTCAGTATCAGAGCTAGGTGATCTATAAATGCAAATAATGTATAGATTAATTTCTTATTATAAATCAAAGAAAATTCGAAGTAGTTTTCACCCAGCAAATAGTCATATTTCGAAACTGAAGAAATATAATATGTACACTATCTCCTTGGTATTTCAAAGGGGTTAAAATAAGACAGTATATTATTCACATTTCATTATCTATATTCACAGGAGCAATTTCTCATAAAAATCGGTACTAAATTTAGCTAAACATAGCTAAAGATAACTTAGAACATAACAAATAGAACACTTTGAGAATTATCCAAAACATTTTTCAGTATTTAATATGGATACATATTATACCAGAATGCAAATAGAAAGAAATACAATAGTTCTAAATTGTAAAACAATTATTGTGTTTTCAACTTCCTCATAATTATTACACTACACCTGGAAAAACGTTTTCATAGACTCTACCGCATATTCCTCTAAGGATCATTCATTCAAATATAAGCAGGAAGTTTTCATCTGCCTTGAAGATGCTTTAAGTTTCCGATCTATTCTTTATCTACTTCTTAAATTGAAGAAGTCCTAATAGTGTATTGTTTCTTGCTCCTGGAGGTGATGGAGTTTAATCTACTATTTCTTTATAGTGTTTCACCTATCTCTCCAATACTTCTTCTATGGTAAGTATACTGGCATATTCTCAGCCTTAGTTTAAATTCTTTTCTTCAATTATTCGCGATTTTATAGAAATTTTTGGTTTGATTTTGCCTTTTTAATCTCAGTTAATTACAATATTCCATTTTACAAATATAAGATATACCATATCACAATTACAAACATATTCAAATTATTCACCTGCAATAATCAAGGGAAAGTCCGAAACTACTATTCCATTGCCTCTTCAAAACGAAATTTTTCAATAATACGACGTGTTCTGTGGGACAAGAAACCTCAAATTATTTTAGTGGTGACAACTTTAGCATGGTTCTGATTATTATTCGTTCTATAAGATATAAAACAGATGAATTATTTTTGTTTTTTAGAGAAATTAGGATTTCCCCGATAGTTGCAGTTACCGAGCACTGGCTTAAAGTCAACGAGCCTTTTTGTAGAAAAATATACCACAATTGCTAGGTATGATCATTCAAGTTCAGCTCATGGTGGCACCCTAATTCTTTCTACAAATAATGATTTCTCTCCTATAACAAAATATGACTTTCTGTTGAATGAATCCATTTTTAAGTTTTCATTGGTTTATAACTTCTTCTTCTTAACGTGCCCTATCAAGTCCCCTTGACGTTGGCGATTAACATGGCGAAACTGTCTCTGTCTCGAGCTATTCTAAAGAGTTGCTCAGCTTTCCTTATTCCTGTCCATTCCCTGATATTCTTCAACCAAGAGGCCTGCTTTCTACCAATTCCTCTGCGTCCTTCGATTTTACCCATCATAATAAACTGAAGAATATTATATCGGTCTCCCCTTACTACGTGTCCAAAATAGGCCATTTTCTACATTTGATGTTATCAAGCAGCTCGCGAGCAGCATTTGCTCTCTCAAGGACTGCCACATTTGTCAGCATAGCCGTCCATGGAATTTTTAGTATACATCTGTGCAGCCACATTTCAAAGGCCTCCAGACGATTAATGGTGGATATTTTTAATGTAAATGCTTCGACACCGTATAAGAGGACTGACCAAATGTAGCATTTAACCATGCGCTTTCGAAGTTGAAGTTGCAAGTTATCATTACAGAAGAATGACCTAATTTTTAAAAATGTCGTGCGGGCTATCTCGATTCTACATTTTATCTCTTGATCTGGATCTAGTTGTTCAGTAATATGGCAACCAAGATAATTAAAACTGGACACTCTTTGAATTATATGACCATCAACATATAATCGTGCATCTTGATGTGCTAAACAGCTAAACGCCATGTGTTTTCTTTTTGAACAGTTTATGTTTAGGCCAAACTCTTTTCCCACTGTTTCAATGGCATTTAAAAGGCATTGTACATGGTTTATAACAAGAATCTTAATCTATACACGCTATTATGCGAAGAGCACTTGAAGGATGGGAAAAGGACATCTCAATAAATGGTCATAAACTAAACAACCTACGTTTCGCAGATGACACAGCCCTTCTTGCTAATAGTCAAGCAGAGCTGATAGAACTTTATAGGACTGATCGAAAACGAAAGTCAAATATTAGGTTTGCAATTAAATATATCAAAGACAAAGATCATGATAGTGGATAGACTACAGAACAATCATCCACACATAACCACAATTGACCGGTTCGAGGTTGTGAGCTCATACTTATATCTGGGATCATTAATTATCAACACAGGGTCATTTTGTATGACAAAACACAAGAGATTAAACGTAGATGTGATCTAGCAAAAGTTGCCACAGCAAAAATGACCAAAATATGGAAGGACTGTCAAATTTCAAGAGCGATAAAGATGAGGTTGATCAACTGCTTAATATTCCCAATACTGACTACGGATGTGAATCTTGGACTCTGAGACAATCGGAGAGGAGAAAGATAGACGCCACTGAAATGTTCTGTTGGAGACGAATGTTACGAAATTCCTTGGACCGACCGTAGAACACAATAATTCAATTTTAAGAAAGCTAAAAGTTAGCCAACTACTCTCTAGTAAAGTCCATCTCCAACAAATTAAAATATATTTGGGCATGTTATGAGAGCAAACACAGAAAACATGGAAAGACTCATAATACAAGGAAAGGTAGAAGGCCGAAGATCACGAGGAAGATCCCCAACAAGATAGATAGATCAAATTACAGGAATATGCCAAAGACCTATGCATGAATTAAAAGAAATGACCAGAGACAGAGATCTCTGAAGACGAACAATACACGACATCATGTCGACCACTACACTCCCCCTGGGGGGGGGGGGGGTCAGGATTCAAGAGAGAGAGAGAGAGAGAGAGAGAATCTATATATTCTTTGCATTTACAGATCACCTGATTCTTTCACGGAACTATTTTTTCAGAACTTGTTTAATTTGTTAGACGACCTGCCCAATAAAAACAGAAAGATTATATGCGGTGACTTGAATATTAATTACACTCTTGCTTGTGCTACCTTGTATAATTATCCTTGGTCAATATATTCGAAATGTATAATTTCACAATCCACGTGAACTCTCCTACAAGAATTACTAAAACAAGAGCTTTACTTGGTCAAAGGCCTTTTCGAAGTCGATAAAACACATATATACCGATTGGTCGATATCCCTACATCTTTGAACCATGACCTGCAAACTAAAGAGTGCTCCTCTGGTTCCAAGGTTGTTTCTGAAACCAAATTGGGGATAGGGAACAAAAATAATTAAAGTTTCCAAGTTCAAATACCTGGGCAGCTGGATAGATGAAAATTTTATTCCTGTCTTAGAAATCAAAGATTTGATTGAAATGGCAGAGCTAAAAATGTTTAGCCTTCCAAGCGATATATCGCTGAGATAGAGGTGCCCAAATAATATATAGTTTTGTAAAATACTCTAAATATTTAGGACGTTTGTATGCAGTTGAAGGGTGGACGCCTATTTGGAAGTTTTACATCAACTGTACAACAAAACATAAGATGATCAAAATGATTAAAAAAAATGAAAAAAAAACTTAATAATACATAATAAATAATACCACTTCCTTCAACTCGTGAGAGAGGACCAGGACGCAAATTTACTTAGGGCTTAGAACACATTAAAATTGGACAGGCTTGGGCTCGAACGAATTGCTGATGAAAAGAAAAAACAGAGGAAACTTTGCCAACCTTGATCTACAGAAGGCAATCGAAGAAAAGACATTGCTACTTTGGATTATCTTTATAAAAAATGTATTTTTCTGTGTTACTACGTATATTTGTCGTCTGTTTCAAAAACTCGTCACTCGCATGTAGATTCACCCGATATAAAAGTTATAAAATATCCAGCGATGATTTAAGCTGATTAGACGAAACTGTAAGCTGCTATTTGAATTTCAAATGTGCTAAAAGCGCTTAAAAATTTTACGTAATGGATCTGTTATGTAGGTAGACGGTCTACTGAATATTTCAGTAGCTTCGATTTTATGATTGCGTATGCATACTAACAAAATAATATCTACCTAGGATATAAAATTCTGCGAAGTGACCAAAGTATTTTGTGGGAAATGGGCGTGAAAATGTTAATATTTTGAAACAAATTTCTTCGCAGTGACCGGAGTATTTTATGTGAAACAGGTGTGAAAATTCTTAGGGTTATATTACTATTTATATAAACTTTAAAAGAGGTAAGTAAAGCCAAAAATGAGATGTGGAATAAAGCCTGCGATAACGTAGAAAATTTTATGGGTACAGCAAGAAGTAAAGAAGCCTGGAAAACAATTAGAGGTAGTAGAACAGATAGAAAAGAATGCAGTAGGTTAACTCTAATAGCCCCAGAATTATGGGTCGAATATTATGAACAAATGCTGACAGAAGATCGAACAGAATTCCAAGATATTGGCTACCAAAAATATGATATTTCCTACCGCGAAGAAACTGAAATAACACCAGAAGAAATTAAAAAACACGCCAACGCTATGAAAAATGGAATGGCTCCAGGACCGGGGGAGTACCCATTGAACTGATTAAATATGGCCCTGACAAACTATTTCAGCTATTGGCTTATACTTTTAATTTATTCTTGAGAGGAGGAAGAGCTACCCCAGAATGGAAAACTGCATATATCAGCAATCTATACAAAAATAAAGGCGACAGAAAAGATTGTAAGAACTACCGAGGGCTTAGTGTAACTAACTCAATCTGTAGAGTCTACGGGAAGATAATTAAAAGCCGAATTGAAGATTGTTGGGAAGACGCTGAAGATCAGAGTGGCTTTCGTACTGGTCGTTCTTGTATAGACAATGTGTTCTGCCTAAAACAAACAATAGAAAAGCGTTTGGAACATAATATGGAGACACACATGGTATTTATTGATCTTCAAAAAGCGTATGACAGTGTCCCATTAGCCAAGCTATGGCAGGTGCTAGAAGACAAGAATATTCCACCGATTTACATTAATGCTGTAAGGGAGTTGTACGATGATATGACGAGTGTAATAAAGATTGGACAAAAAGTGACAAAAAAGATAAAAGTGACCAAAGGACTTCGCCAAGGCTGCTGCATTGCACCTACACTCTTTAAGATTTATTTGGAGGGGGTTTTGGATATTTGGAAAAGAAAATGTGAACCTATGGGTGTTAAAATTGGAGACCATACACTGTACAGCTTGCATTTTGCTGATGACCAAGTAATACTTGCAGAAGATCAAGATGATATCCACTATATGTTACGAAAAATAGATGAAGAATATACTAAGTGGGGCTTATCAATTAATCCATCAAAAACAGAGTACGTAGTAGTGGGAGGTGAAGGAAAGCACTTAGAACTAGGAAGCAAACAAATTCAAAATACTGATAGCTATAAATATCTCGGTGTAAACATTACAAACAATGGTCGGAATACAAAAGAAATAGCTACTAGAATTGGTCAAGGAAATTCAGCAATACGTCAACTGAATAGTATACTTTGGAATAACCACATCACCCGAAACACAAAAATTAGGATATACAAAAGTATCATAGAAAGCATTGCTACATATGGTTCAGAGCTTTGGGTAATAAATAAAAATGACGCATCCAAAATAAAAGCAATGGAAATGAATTATTGGAGAAGATGTTGCCAACTCACTAGAAGAGATAGAGTAAGGAATACTGAAATCAGAGAGCGTATGGGCATAGACATTGACATCCTGGAAACTATAGAATGCAAAAGGCTGAAATGGTATGGCCATGTAGAAAGGATGAATGATCAACGATGGCCAAAGAGAATGTTATAGTGGATCTCCACCAACCGCAGGAAAAAGGACAGACCAAGAAGATCGTGGAGACAAGAAGTAAAAGGTGCAATGGAAGATAGGGGTCTACAAGTAGATGGCTGGAACGATCGCAAGCGTTGGAAGCTAGGTTGCGAGAAACGGAGGCAGCTGTAATAAACTCGTTATATATATATTATATATATATATATATATATATATATATATATATATATATATATATATATATATATAAACTTTTCAAACAGTTTACTCGTATTCGTCAGGAATACAAATTTGAAACTGCTTTTTTTGTCCTGATATTGACTATATGTCTATATTCGCCTATAATCGAACATATAATAAATTTAGTATATAATTTTCAAAGTTAGTATTCTAGATAAAATTGACGTAGTTTACCGCAAAATAATAATCGACCTTGACCTTGAAGTTGAAATATTAGCGCAGATGACAATGACAGATCATGCTTTCTAGGACGACATACATATGAAAATGAAGAAAATGTTTTTTCGACATATGAACTTAAGTAGCACTTCTCCCTGAGAATGCTCTTATATTCTCAATATTTCTATACACGGCAGAGACTTGGACTCTTCGAGGACGCAAGCGCCGAAAAATTGATGCCTTTGAGATGTGGTGCTGGAGAAAAATGCTGCGCATACCTTGGGAGCTCATAGGACAAACGTTTCCATTCTAAACCAACTCGAGAATAAAAAAAGGCTGTCCACAATATGTCTGAAAGGTATTCTGCAATTTTTTCGGTCACGTGGTTCACAGAGGGTGACGATAGTTTGGAGAGATTAATTGTTTCTGGAAGACGTTCCGGGAAGAAGATCAAGAGGACGATTACCAACTAGATAGTCCGACCAAATTAAGAATTCAGCTGGTAACTCATTCTGCGAAGCTCTCAGCAGCTGAAGATAGAGACCAATGAAGAAAAATTGTTGGGACTATTAAAAAATATCACGATCCTTAGTAATGGGGAAACGACAAAAAAAAACACTTCTCCTCATTTTCTCACACTCCTTACGTCCTATAAGAGCGATCTGAGAACCTGTTGGCATCTATCCATCTTCTACCCATTTCTTCCACGCCATCCGGTCTTTTGCTATTATGCATCTATTATATGTATATCTATTTATTAATTTTCTTTAATTGTCTATTTCCTCTTTTTTAACTGTTGTTTCTCACCCTTTTTATTTGGGCATACGTTTCTCGTCCATACCAGATTTTTTTTAATTTTTTTCTCTATCTGTTCCTGTTTTAGCTCATTTCTGACGTTATGGCTTCTTTGACAGTCCACCTTCATCTTTCATTATCTCTTAATTTTTTATGAAAGAACACGTCACAAACAAAGAGGTTCTGAGAAGGATGAATAAAGAAATAGAAATTTTAAATACAATTAAAACAAGAAAATTGGAATATCTCGGACATATTACACGTGGAGAGAAATACACCTTGCTCCAACTGATTATGCATGGAAAGATCCTAAGGAAAGAGAACCATAGGGAGACGTAGAATATCATGGCTGTGCAACCTGAGAGAGTGGTACGTATGTACATCAAATGAACTTTTCAGAGCAGTCGTCTCAAAAGTCCGAAGAGATATGATGATTGCCGACCTCCGCAGCAGAGATGGCACTTGAACAACAAGAAGAAATTTTTCATTCTCGTCATTTTTTCTATTGCCTTAATCCATATATCAATTAGCCTTCCGTTAGTGGCGTGGGGTAGTCAAATCATTATACTCACAGATAATCGATGGTGAGCATCCAGATCAGTCAGCTTCAGTGTGGAGTGAATTTATAACGTGATTGTGCATAGTAACATGCTTACTAACCGCTTTCTTAAGTTTGTCAAAGTAAGTTTTCGATTTTGGTCTACTAGTTATACTACTTTTTTAATATAATATTGATAGTACTAATGAATCCTGATTCATAACGATATTAATTCGTGATTTTTACTGGATATTACTTTTTTTAGAACAAAACGGAGAATTCGAAGAAGCGTCAAGTTGAAAGAAGTAGCGATTCTGACCTTCGGAATGATTCGAGGAGTTGAAGTGATAACAAAGATGGACCTAATACTGACGCACTACAGTGATTTTGGAGAAGAAGGCCACGTGACTAAAAGTGAACATAATACGGCTTCTGAACAAGAAGCATATGAAACTGACAGAAACGTGGATAGAAAGTAGAAAATGACAAGAACGGAAGAGTATTACACGGAAAAAGATGGAACAAAATGCAGGAAAAAAAGTCCTGTAAAAAACGTAAGAACTCTTGCACATAACATAATAAAATGTTATTTGTCAGGACCAAAAGTATTGCTCGAGAAAAAAGACTGAAATTGACATCTGGAGTCTCTTTTTCGATGAGATAGTGATAAACACAATAGTTCATTGCACTAATATTTATATAGATAGAATCCGTAATACAATTTCCAACTGAGATAGAAATGCACAACATACAGATTCAACAGAAATTCGAGCATTTATTGTTTATTGTTCCTCATAGTTCTTTGCGATCATCCAGAAAAAACAGTTTTGAAATAATTCAATGGAAAATGGTCTGGAATCTTGCTACTTATCTATAGTGAATTCAGATTTCGCTTTTGATACGATGCATATGGTTTGACAGTGTTATTGATAGAGATAAGCGAAAAGCCATTGACAAATTGGACCAAATAAGAAATGTGATGGAATTGCTTTTGAACAATTTTCAAGCTTACTTTTTACTAAGTGAGTACCTCACAGTCGACGAACAACTTCTAGCATTTAGAGGTAGATGCAGCTTTAAGCAGTACATACCGAGTAAGCCGGCTAAATATGGCCTGAAAGTATTTGCTTTAACTGACAATAAGAGAGCTTACACGTTGAATTTGGATACGTAGGTAGGCAACCGGAAGGTCCTTACCAAGTAAGCAACTTGGGAGATGAAGTTGTGTTTGCTTTTAGTTGAATCAGTATTGGGTTTTAATCGAAATATCAGAGGCAATGACTTGTTCACCAGTATTCCAATGGCGCAAAGGCTTTTTGCAGAAAATAAACTAACTTACGTAAAAACGATGAGAAAAAATAAACGGAAAATAGGAAAAGGAATTCCTTCTAATACAAAATGGAGTGGAGCACTCCTTCGTATTCGGCTTTCACGAATGCTGCGCTTTGGTGTCCTATGTTCAAAAATAACAAGGCTGTACTAGTTTTATACACATTCTATTGATAAAAATAAATCTGAGGTCGCATTTTATAATATGATCAAAGTTGTCGTCGATCTGGTTGACAAGCTTTGTCAACACAATAATGTTGCGCTCAACACTAAATGTTGGTCGGTGGTACGCTTCTACAATTTGGTAAACATTTCTGCAATTAATGCTCTTTGCATTGACAAATATCACCATCATATGAATGAGAAGATGAGAAGATATCACGTGTTCGGTTCTTGCAAAATCTGAGTTATGAGTTGATCAAACCTCATAGAACGAAGGTCTCAAAATACAAACATTTCAAGGCAGCTACGATGCCGAAGCTGGGACCGGATCCCGAGGAAGATGTTATGTATATGGAAGGGTTCGAGATAAAACACCAGAAAATTTCTGTTTTTAAATATGAAAAATGGCTTTGTGGTGACCATTTGAAAGAAATCTGTATAAACTGCCATCAAAATGCGGTTATGTTAATGTATTATCGTTTACTTCAAAATAAAATTTTATTGTAATAATATTTTTGTTTTATCTTGATAAATACACTGTAACTGATTATATTTCCATAGAAAAATAAACTAAAAGTCCAAAAAGACTGGCACATAAAAAATGGGTGACATTTATCACCCACGCCAGTATATATGTCATTCTTAGTGAAGCCACTAATGAAGGACTAGTCGATGCATCTTTCTCTGGTTGCCTGCTATGAGGATCACGTCGTCTATATTGAATAATCCTTCCATCATAACTAGCGCTAGGCGCTTGTAACCTATTAACTATTATCTTTAAATTGTTTGTTCTTTTTATATTTTTACATATCTTATCCTTAATTATGACGAATAGGAGTGGACATAGGCTATTTCCCTGTTTTATCCCTTAGTTGAACTTAAATCTGGTGATTGCTGCCTCCCACTTTTTGCGATACGTACTTATAATCACCTGTAATAGTTTTCCTGATATTCTTAGCTTCTGCATTGTTTTCACATTACTCTTCTGTCTAACAAATTGAACGTAGCTTTAAGGTCTATAAAAGTAATATAATATGTTGTTTCCAGAACATTATTTTTTCTATTATATTTCGTAGTAATGGTTATGTTATTAACTGATTTCATTTTGGCCCTGAATGCTGTTTTTACTAGTCTTTTAATTTTTTTATTTTACTTCTTTTCTTAGCCTTCTTTTCTATTTTTCTCGTATTAAAAGCTTGAACACTACTGATGACAGGGAAATATATCTATAGTTCCAGCACACAGGCTTTCTCCTTTTTATGTTTTGGTATCAAAAAATTGTCTTCCCATTCTGTCGGCGTATTATTTTTTCTCCAAGCTTCTTTAATTATTTCCAGCTCAGCCATTTCTTTTCATCTCTTCCTATCCATTTTATCATTTCGGGATCAATTTTCCGCTGGCTTTTCCTACTTTTAGTCTACTTATTGCTTCTTCTAGTTCTCCAGTTCCTATTTGTTCGAGTTGGTTTTCGTTTGCTAAGATCTCTTTTATGGTTTTCTCTGTCTATGTCTCTTCACTTTTATCAAGCAAGTATTTGTCTTCAAAATATTTATTCCACACGTCTAGAGTTTCTACTAGATAAACTGCTGCATAAACTTTAAGGGAAATTTAATATTTTGCAATTTATAAGACTGCTTCGTTACTGCAAATAAACAAGTGTTTACCAAAATCCTGAAGTTTATCAATTAAAAGCTGTAAAGACGTCATTATTTGTATATGTAAATATTATCTGCAGTGAATATAACTTTCGCAAAACATACAAAACAAATAATTTGGAAAAAATATCAAGAAAAAACTCATTTATCACTATAATATAATAAGTATTTTCTTCTTGGTGGTCAAATGGTTGAGTCTTAGAATAGAAAAGTCTTTGCTATACTATTACTCTGAGAAATCTCGCAGTTCTTTTAACAGAACATCCTAGCAAATCCTACTGCTACGTTCTCGTTTGTGACCCTTTGGCAATACCTGGCGTGTAATGGGTGTTAAGCTATATTAGCTACGGGACGGAGTGATAGAGAGATTCCGGCGCTATTAAAAACTGGAATAAATCAGCTAAGTAGGACAACTCTAACAGAAGTCTTTGGTCCAAATTGAGGCTTAAGACGGTAGGACCACCACCCCTGCTCTCATAAAAAAGTTATACGCTAAAATTTCTGGTAAAGAGAAGATACCGGATAATTAACAGAATACGACTTGGCAAACGAAAAAGACATGAATTTTGGCAGCTGGAATATTAAAGGACTGCATTTTAAATAGAAGGAAGTTATAGATAAGCTAAAAAACGCTTTCCAAATGAATATAACAGTTCTTGATGAAACAAAGAAAAAAAGACAGGGAAGGGAAAAGATAGATGAGTATGTACATCTGCACAGTGTTAAAAATAAGGATCAGAGTGCAAAGATGGGCGTCGTTCTATATTCTAGATAGCCAGATATATCAAACAACATAATAAAAAGTCAAACCTATAGTAAAAGGTTATGAAATAGTGTAAATTAGGGGGTAGGATACAAAAATTCCAATAAAAGTATAGCACCAGATCATGAGCAGATCATTGCAATTGAATAGTATCTTACACCATAGAATGCAAAGCAAGCAAAAAGATTCGTAGCACTTGCAAATTATTACAGAAAACACATCAATCACTTTGCAGAAATAGCCGCACCACAGACTGTCGAGTAAGAACGTTAATATTTGAGTCTACAATCGAATGACAAAAAGATTTTGATAAACTCAAGGTATAAACTAACAAACACCCCAGTAATAGAATTTCCAGATTTATCGGATAAAAACAGGTATATTTTAAAAAACTGTTGCGTCGTAAGAACATTGAATAACTTTGTCAAATGCTAGTGACAAAACCGGTAGCATATGCAACTGTAACGCTCAACAACGCGGAAATCAATTATCCTACGATATGTAAGGGATTTTTAGCAATAGTATGGGAGTGTTTCCAAATTGAGATATTACCTACTGCAGAAGGAATTTGTTATTGCATGTGAGTTAAGTTATTATAAAACGTATTGTGTTGAAATAATGTGTTAAGTTTGTCAGTGACAAAATTAGGATTTATAGTCACACCTACTGCAAATGACTAAATGATATATAGATGATGGATAGATACGTTTATTGACAAATTTCTACATAGTAAACACTACAGGTCATGTCACAATATAAATAAGTCACTTATGTATATACAGTAAATAACTAAGAAATAATGCAAGAACATATAATATAACCTATTACAAAGAAAAAGAAAAATATGAAAAATATAAAAAAATACAATTCAGTCAGTGTAATAGTTTTCATTAAAAACGACCACATTAGGAGCTCAAATAAGGAAAATCATGTATCCTATAGAAGCAGTGTTCCAGCAAGAAGTGTTTTGCTAGTTTATAAAATTGTTGAGAATTCATTGCCTTAATATCAATATTTCTGTTCAGGTTTAAAAAACAATTATACACATAAACAAGGATTTGTAGCTGGCGTGATATTGTGTTGAGTCACTAATTCGGATTGCTGCTTTTTGAAAAGTGAAAATTTTATATGCGTAGTACGATTTTCCTCAAAGAATTAGGCAATATGTTAGGATATTATGAACCATTCCAAAATAAACTGACCTAAGAATATTTCGACTCACAGAAGTAGCCAATCTGCGGATGGCAAAAATCTGTAAGGCGAGCTTCTAAAGGTAGGTACACATATGCTCCGAATGCCGTCTCGAACCCCGTCGCGTTCTCAAGTGTGGACGGAGTCATGCAACCGCGTACCGTCCCTCGACGCGTCAACAACGTACATCGAAGCGATCCATCGGTTGTCGGTAAAATGCCTTCGCATCAAAAGAAATTTGAGCGCGACAATGTTCACCGCGAATTCATGTTTGGACTAGCTTGCGAATCTTTTATCGAATCTCCAGTCATTCAAAATAGTCAGTGTGTTATTTTGAAGGTTGAAGGTGTTTTTAAAGTTGAGTGCATCAATATGGAATGAGACGGAAGAGAATAGTTTACTCTTAATCGAAAATTATCGGGAAAAAGAGATATTATGGGATACAAATAATCCCAGATACTACAATAAAATAAAAAAAAAACGATGGATGGGAATAGATTGCTTCTAAAATGGAAATTACAATGGATGAGTGTAAAAAAATGACCAATCCTACTGGATTACGGAGAGAAAAAGGAAAAATAAAAAAAAGTAAAGGCACAGTAACAGGTGAGTGATTTATGAATTTTTAAAGAAATAAATTTTTGGGTAGAATTTATTTAATATATAAACATATATAATGCTGATTACAAAGTGGGGTAGGTAGTGTAATTAAAAATCAAATTTATTTCTCTATATACTAATAAAAAACATGGTAGAGAACAAGAGAAAACATTATAAATATAGATTCTTATATTATTCTTATATTCTTATATAGAAACATATAATATAGATTCTTACTTTTTTAAGTAACTAGAGTTTCAAATTCAAGTTGAGTCTTCAGTAGCTACCTATTAAATAATACTCACTTTATTTTTTTTATTTTTACAGGTCGATCAGAACTGTATAAGAGTAGCTGGTTTGCTTATTTATAAGAGCATGATTTTTCTTTTGGATAAGGATAAAGTTGATGAAATCCCCATACAACGAGGAGTCAGACAAGGTTGCATTTTGTCGCCAACATTGTTCAATGTTTACTCAGACTAGTTATTTAAAAGGCTACTTGAGAGGACAACCATATGGAATAAAAATCAACGGGAACTACTTAAGTGAAAATATGCAGACGATGCGTAATCTATCGATAATATTGAAGGTCTTCAAATTCTGCTTGATCGTATTCACGAGGTAGGAGAAGAAATGGACATTAAAATAAACTCAAACAAACCAAATTTTTAGTGTTTAGTTGTGACCCACATTCCGATGCAAAGCTTCAATTGAACGGAGTGCAAGTTGAGAAAGTTCACAAAATGACATATTTGGGAACTATGATAACGGGCCAACTAGATCCAGACATAGAAATAAAACGTAGAATAGCAATGAGTAAAATTACTTTTATGAAAATGAAGTCATTTCTTTGCAATAAACATCTCAGTTTAGAACTAAGGCAAAGAATGGTTAAAGTGCTATGTTTGGTCTGTACTTTTTGTATATGTGCAGAAGTGTGGACGCTAAAAGTATCGATCATGAACAAAATTGAAGCATTGGAAATGTGGGTTCATAGACGAATGCTGAAGATACCTTGGACAGCAAGAAAAAGTAATGAAGAAGTACTAAGGAGCGTCAACAAAGACAGAGAACTGCTAAAGACTGTTAAACATCGAAAAAATGTCTTATCTGGGACATATAGTAAGGGGAAGTCGATATAAAATTTTACAACTGATCCTTAAAGGCAAAATAGAGGGCCGTAGAGGTGTAGGAAGAAAACAAGTTTCTTGGTTAAAAAAACATTCGTGAATGGACTCAGATACCAAATGCAGGACAATTATTCCATATTGCAGAAGATCGAGAAGCCTTCGCAATGGTGATGCCAACGTCGATAATCTGATATGGCACGCGAAGAAGAAGAAGAAATATATCATCAAGGCAAAAGCTTGAAGTAATGAAACTTATGGACGTTTTTAAAAAAGTTTTATTTTAACACAATAAGGTGAAAGCTATAGAATAATATTGGAATATAACTTTTAAATTGGTCGATATTAATTACAAAGTTTACTTTATTATTATAAGCTGAAATTCACAATGTAAAGGTGTTCGTTTTTTGCCCAAGATAATACTTTAACCTGTCAGAAGTGATATACTATAGCTCTGACCGTTGGCACGTAAAAACTTTCTGATATCGAGTCGACTCGGGGAAAACTTTTAAGTCTCTTTTTATTTCGTTGTTAATTTCGGGTTCGCACGCGATTTGTTTTAGGAATACATTCACCTCTGGATGCTTGCGCAGTTGGTTTGTTAGTAAACTACAATAAAAGTTTGTGTATTAGGGACAACGAGATACTGCTACCGGAAAAATCGTCTTGTTTTGGTAGATATTTTTCAACACGTAATGATGTCGAAGGAAATTTAGGTCAATGGTGCATTGAGACTTTTGCATCGATTTCTTTCCAGAATTTAAAACATCCTTCTAGTAACGAACATTTATAAAAAATGATAAAATTTTCACATTTAGTACACATTTTTTACAGTTTTACATTTTAGTAATTTACAAGATCACCGTTTTTGTTTGTTTATTTTTTATGTATAGAGAATGTACAGAGTATAAACAATAAATACCAACAAACTTTTACGTACCTGAAACACTAGAAAATGGACATAGCGGGACTTACTAAAAAAATGGCCAAGGAAACGAAATAAAACAAGAGTATGTATCATTCCTACAGAGGAGTAAATAAAGACCATAAAGAAATAGGGGAGTATCTGTAGTAATACAAAAATACAAAACATATGTCAAGGATTGGACAGCTATACGAAAGAATAATCCATAAAAGGACATATAATAGACCAGGGACGATAATTTTTAAAATCCAAAAAAATTATAGTAGAATAAAACCTATTGGAAAAAGAAGAGAGTATGCTAAAATTGGAAGAAAAAATAAATTACACTCCATCCGAGGTCGGGAAGTGGGGGGGGGGGGGTTTAAGGGTAAAAATCGGTTTATCGCGATTTTCCGGCGAAACTACAAGTGCTATGGAAAAAAGTTACATAGCAAAGTTGTAGGTAACAAAAGATCTACAACTTTTATATTTACACTTTTTTCACATAACCTCAAAATTTTTGTGGAAAATTCAAAATCAAAAGTTTTGATTTTTATTTATCTTTTACAAAAAAAAATATTTTACGAAATTTGGTGAAAAACTTGCCTTAGTATGTATCAAATACACTGTATTTTTTTGAATTGAAAAATTTATTTTTTTACCTGATATTGATTTATTATCGAAAAAGCACCCTAATTTTCAATCGAAAATTGACGCGTCAAAATATCAGCTTTTTTAAAAAAGTCGGTGGTCTTTTTGTTTGATGAAATCTCTACTTTCCGATAGTGTAATATATATATATATATATATATATATATATATATATATATATATATATATATATATATTACTATGGCAAATGTTCACAAAAACGACATGTGAAAATAGCTGTTAAAAATATTCAATATGGGATTTAAAGGAAATTTCTATCAAACAAATGTGACTGCTATACGATTTTTTTAACAATTAAAAAGCTGGTTTATAAATTTTTAATTACATTCTTTCATGGATAATCTTACAATATGTATATTTATGATGTATATACTTATCATAATATTTTTTAGATCATTAATTTTTGCCTCTTTGATGGCATTCCTTCGTTGTCTTCTGATTCTAGAAGATCTTCCAAATCTTCAAGACCATCACCGTCTTCATCTCCAATATTGTTTCCTGTCTGCGTTACGTCCTCATCCACAATTTCATCAGAATCATTATCATTAATTTCTTCGTAGGCTTTTTCCTCCACATTAGAGCATTTTTCCGAGCCGTGACAACTTGAACATAAATTTGTGCATTTCAAACCATGTTTTCGGCAACCACATTTTAAATTGTTACATCCAGTTTCACAGCTGCAGCAAATAGTTTTGAGCAATATTTCCGGGATCAATTCCTTTTCTGTAAATTTGGGCATAATGCCTCGTTGATGTTGTTTCCAGCCCCAATCTGTTGCTGTCAGTTCGTTGCCCAGCCATGTTTGAAGCTGATAATATGCCCTGTAACAATGTTATTCTGCTGCACCTTCTGTGGGTGGGAGATTTGCCAATACGAAAGATGATTTGATTTTTGCCAATTGATATTTTTGAAATCGTAATTGATTCAGCGTTAGCTTATCATTTTTGCACTCATAAATAGATTTGATTAATTGTAATCCATTTTTTGCGATATCTTGTCTATTTGCATCTTTTTCATAAAAAATGTTAGCCAAACTTGACAAATTTTTAGCGTCTAATAATGAATTTACGATACTTTTCTTTCCTTTCCCGGCAAATCCAGATATTGTATAGCAACCTAAAACAATGCAGAAATGCAATGATATTTTTGGAAGATTCATATTTGAAACTATTCGACGTGAAAAAATTGATCTTTTACAGTTCCAGAACCTGGTTTAAGAAAATAAATGTCATTATTATTTTATTTAATTGAATCAAAAGGACCAAAAGATCAATATCTTGACCCACGACAATGATAGTTTTATTTTTATCTCTGGCAATTTCTATCGAAGTCTTACTTATATCAGCATCTTCTTCTGCTTGTTTACAGAAAAATCCTTGTGACTGTAATATTTCCATTAACGTTTTGATTATTTTGTCTTGTTTTTCTCGTTTGATAAAAATTTTTCCTGCAAAAATGGTATTTTAGTATGGTTTTGATAATGAAACATTGGAATATTGTCTGAGGTTTTTCTACGACTACGTTCTCCTTTTTTAGTTGAATGAGCTGCTGGTGCTGGTGTCACAGTTACTAATTTTTCAATTTCGGGATAGTCGTCAAAAACGAAATGACTGCCTGCTGCATAATGTTTTTCGACATAGCGCAAATATACATTCATGATCTCTTCCACCATTTTCATTTTTCTGCCAAATTACTTTTTGCAGTAAAAATCCACCGTCGACGACATGCACAATGCCGTCCAAATGCGGTTGGTCTATTTGTTCTTATTCTTTGAGTGCCGTCTTCAATGAAGGTTGGCGATAACCTCAGCAAAATCATTTCTGTCCCTGGCTTTTCTTATTAAAGATTGAGAATCCAAACCAGTCCACTCACGAATGTTCTTCAACCAGGACGCCTGCCAGTCTACCAGGACCACGTTTTCCTTCTACCTTCCCCTCTATAAGAAGCTGCAGTAGCTGGTATTTCTCATTTCTGTATATGTGTCCCAAATATGAGGTTTTCCGTGTTTTCAATTATTTTTAAGAGTTCTCTGTCGGTACCCATCTTGTGTAGGACCTGCTCGTTGCTCATATGCGCTGTCCAGGGGACTTTCAGCATCCTTCGAAATAACCACATTTCAAAACTTTCCAAACGCCTGAGTGAGTTTATTTTGAAGGTCCAGGCCTCCATTCCATATAGTAAGGTGCTGTAAACGTAACATTTCAGCATTCGGTATCGGATTTTGAGATTGAGTGTTTGGGACGTTAAACATTTGTTTCATTTTTAAAAAAGACATTTCTTGCTTGTTCAATTCGCGATTTTATTTCTATGTCTGGATCTATATCTTTCGTTATCCAGCACCCTAGATATCGAAATTTCTCGACATTTTCGATAATGTTACCATTCACGTTTAAAGCCATGGGTGGATGGATGGATGTTTTGGAGACAATCATTGTTTTTGTTTCTTGACGTTAATGCTGAGGCTGTATTGTTCTCCGATCGATCTGGCGCGATCTAAGAGTGTCTGGAGATCCTGTGCGCTCTCTGCAATTAGGACCGTGTCGTCGGCGTATCGTACATTATTTAGAACTCTGCCGTTAATTTTAACACCTTCTCTTGATTGCTCTAGTGCTCGTGCAAAGATTTCTTCCGAATATATATTGAAAAGTAGTGGTGACAATACACCCCTGTCGTACACCTCGCTTGATATTGAATATTTCTGTGTCACCGGCTTCTGTTCTAACTGCTGCAGTTTGGTTAAAATACAGCGTTTGGATAATTTTAAAATCGTTCTCGTCTAGTCCCTTTTTGTGAAGGCAATCCATCAGCTTATCATGTTTTACTTTGTCGAAGGCCTTTTGATAGTCAATAAAACATAAAAAGAGGTCCTTTTTTTGGTCTCGACATTTTTGCAGCAGTATAATAAAAACTGGTTAATGCTTCCCGTGTCCCAAATCCATTTCGGAAGCCAAATTGTTCATCACTGATATCCTGTTCACATTTCTTATAAATGCGTTGGTGAATAACTTTCAAGAATAACTTTAACATATGCGACATTAAACTAATAAGTCTGAAATCACCACACTTCTTTGCTCCCTTAGTTTTTGGAAGGGGAATAAAGACTGATTTTAACCAGTCTTGTGGAATTTCACCGCTTGTATATATTTGATTAAATAATTTGACGATTATATTTAAATGTTTCTCTTTCCAGTAGCTTTATGACTTCCGTATGTATGTCATTCGGGGCAGGGGCTTTCCCGTTTTTTGCGTTTTTGATTGCTCTCTCTACTTCTTGTTTTAATATAGGAGGACTGATTTCATGGTTTTTTATACTATTATGTTGTTTAGTGGTATGTCCGAGAATAGTTCTTCTATGTAATGTCCCCATATGTTGTTTAGATCGCTTAATTCCCATATCGTTTCATTTCTCGTCGTTTGTTAATCTACAAGGGAGTCTTTGTTTTGTCATTCCAGCTAGATCTTTTATTTTTTTTGTGAAGCGTTTGACTGTCGTGTTTCTTTATTAATTCTTCGATCTCTTGGCAGTTTTCTATCATCCAATTTTCTTTTGCGGTAGCTATTTCTTGATTTGACGATGTATCTCCCTATTCTAGGTCTGTATAGGTCTATTTGTACTCACAAATAATTCGTAGAGCTGAGATTTAACGTTTTTCCTGAAACCATTTTCGGTAAAAAGTGACAATGAAAAAGGTGCATGTTCGTTTATTAAATAAGTCTGCATATCTTTTTTACTGTCGATCATTAGAGATATTCGTTGAAATAGCAATAACACGGATCGATTGCTATAATATCTCAGTTTACTTTAACGGAAGATTGAACGGTTTTTAGAGACAACACTTTGTTTTTTCTTTTAAATTTGACACTGCCAAAAATTTATTCCCACAATAGCTTGTAAAGATTTTTCTTCTTCTTCATACGCTTCATAAAAATTTACAGAAGTACTGACCAATAATTCCAGAAAATATTGACATAATGTTATCATTCTCTGGAAAGGGATCATATTTTTGAAAAATGTATGTAATAGTTAAAAAATCAGTTTATAATCTCTTTTTATTCTATATTCCGTTAATCAATGTTGCTACTCTGTAGTTGCAAAGAATTATTACAAAAATCTTCCATTTCATTGCAAACTTCCACAAGTATGATCATAGTTTATAGTTAATTGTACATAATGATGAAAAAAAAATTGTTTCGATTCGAGTTTTCTTCGTTTTTTGCGTTTCTTGTGAACATTTCCCATATTAATGTATATTTTTTTACACTATCGGAAAGTAGAGATTTCAACACACAAAAAGCCCACCGATTTTTTTTTTATAAAAAGCTGATATTTTGACGCGTGAATTTTCGATTGAAAATCAGGGCGTTGTTTCGATAATAAATCAATATTAGGTAAAAAATACATTTTTCAATTCCAAAAAATTACACTGTATTTGATTACAGACTAAGGCAAGTTTTTAAACAAATTTCGTAAAAAAAGTTTTTTTTAAAATGTAAAAATAAAAAATCAAAAACTTAGCTTTTTTAATTTTCCACAAAATTTTGAGGTTATTTGAAAAAAGTGTAAATATAAAAGTTGTAGATCTTTTTGTTACCTACAACATTGCTATTTAACTTTTTTCCATAGCACTTGTAGTTTCGCCGAAAATCGCGATAAACCGATTTTTTACCCTTAACACACTTTATTTTTTTCTTCAAATTTTAGCATATTTTTTTCCAATAGGTTTCATTCTAATATAATTTTTTTTGACTTTTTACCTTTTTTAAATGGCTTCGATACTGGTCTAATATCCCTAAGCTCGTCGTAGGGTTCATTCTCAAAATGTGTATCAATGGCTAGAAAGTGCAGTGCGGAGACAGGAAAAAAAATAAATTGTAACATTATTAAAGTACAAATAAAAGTGTAATATTATTGAATTTTGTCACATTTATTACATAATATATAAATCAATATTCAATACCACTCACCTTTTTGGCCGTTTGCAGTTTATGCGCCCTCAGTATTTTGGCATCGTCTGCAATTTGCTGTTGAAATACTTCGACGGCCGCCAACCGCGCTCTCGCCAATTTCTCGTTTTCCTCCAGTACGGTCCTCCACACATTCCACATATTCCTGCAATGTACAACAGATTATGCAATTACAAAATACAGATTCTGCGATTGTAGTCTAAAACACATATGTATGAGATGCAATCTCTCGTGAACAACCATAAAATGTTCAAAGCAATATAATTATTTCCTCGGAAAAGCCTTTGAAGAGACTGAAAATTTTAAATAAATGAAAAGACCACACATATAACTATGTCACAAATACTGCTCAATTATACAAAAGGGAAAGTACCAAAAAAAATGTACTCTAAAATGCTTTTTGGAAAATGCTTTTTTTTAATGAGAAATAAGTTATCAGTAATTTGTAGCGAATTTCGTTAATTAAATTAATTCTTTATAATATTTATATTAATTCGTTATATGAAATAAGATTTTTTTAATACTAAGTAGTATATAACGAAAGAATAAATCCCAAGCACAAATATTATTGAAAAGGATCAGAAATTAGAGATATAAAAAAGAAAACAAAAATATAATACGACGGACAATCGAAAGCGTAAAAGTGAACAAATTCAACAAAATATTGAAGATAACAAGTATTGAAGGTCAACGTGGACGGAGCAAACGAGATTTGCTCGGAGTGGACGAGGGAAATCCAATGGTCCCGAAAGCGGAAGAACCGAGTTAAGGGAAGACGAGTCTCTATAGTCCTGGAAGACAACTAGTCTAAAGGAAGAAAACCTTGATTACAAATTACCCGTCCTCCAACTAGGGGGTTAAGACGTCAGGCAGGTTCCTGTCACTTGTAAAAATTAGAAAAATACCAAAAAGCCTAAAGATTGCCTCGGAATCTCGGACGGATTAAATCATAAACGACTTCGGCGACGGAAAAGGATTATGAACATTGGCACCTGGAATGTGCAGAGTATCAGCGGAAAGATGGAAGAAATAACTGAAGAAATTAAAAAACTAGATATGGATATAGTTGTCTTAACCGAAACAAAGAAGAGGAAGGTATAGAAAAAGTAAACAATTATGTACATATATTCAGCGGAGTTTCAAAACACGAGAGAGCGAAAAGAGGAATATCCGTTCTAATACACAAAAAACATAAACATAAAATCACTGACTTTGAAGCAATAGACGAAAATATAATAAGAGTAAACATAACGATGAAACAAATACCTATTACGATACTTGGGATTTATGCAATCAGTGATGATGAACCTTACACAAACAAAAATAGAGTTCTTTGCTAAAGTTAACGACGAAATTACGAAAATTGGAAATAGAAGAAAATTGGTGGTTATGGGAGACCTGAACAGTAGAGTAGGTCGTAAAGTAAATAATAAGGTGGTAGGTCCCTACGGAGAAATAAACCAGAATGATAATGGTGCGAGGCTAATTCAAATATGTGAAAACCATCAATTAAAAATAACCAATGGATTTTTTAAACATAAAGATGTGCACAAGTACACCTCGACCCAAACTACAAGAAATCTAAAGTCAATTATAGACTATGTCATCATAAAACAAAATACTAATATGCAAGTACAGGACACAAGAGCATACAAAGGAATAACATGTGGTTCAGATCATTATGTCGTAAAATCAAAAGTAACCTGTCCATTTAGATATAAAATAACATACAATCAAACAAATTGTCAACCCAACAAGAAGAAACTTTAGAAAAAAGAAGTTATAATTTGGATAGTTTGACCCAAGAGAGTACAAGAATACTATATCAACAAAGACTGGGGCAAACTAATAAATATAACTGAAACATCAACAGTAGAGGAGGTATATAAAAACGTAGTCGTTAGCGTTAAAAAAGCTGCAGAAGAAGCACTCGGCTTTAACACTCAAAGACAAAGTGAAAAACTATGGTGGAACAAAGAAATAGAAGCAGTCGTAGAAGAGAAAAAGCAAGCGTATATCAGATGGCTGAGCAGTAAACAACAAAAGATAGAGATGAATACCTGGAACTCAAAAGAATAACAAGAAGAACAACAGTAAAAGCAAAAAGAGAAATGTGGGATAAGAAGTGCCAGGAAATTAATACCTACCTGGGACGCAGAAAATGTATAAAAACATGGAAGTTCCTCAGTAAAATAAGAACTAACGAAAGGAAGAGCACAAACATTCAATTAATATCCACACAAAAATGGGAAAAGTACTATGGGGAACTACTGACAGAAAATAGGGACGAATACTTAACTCAATCACCAACAGAGTTAATATTGAAGGAGAAGATATAACAATACAAGTGACAGAAATTAGAAAAGCTATAAATGAACTGAAAAACGGTAGGTCTCCAGGACCAGGGAATATCCCAGCCGAACTAATAAAATGTGGATCACAAAAATTGTTTGAAACCGTCACAAATGGTCTCTCCGTACCTGACGAGTGGAAAATTGCTTATATTTCATCGATCCATAAGAAAGGAGATAAGCTTAAATGTGAAAACTATAGAGGGATATCAGTCACTAGTACATTCAGCCATTTGAAAGGACGAATAATTAGAGACCGCATTGAGAATGAATACAAAGACCAAGAGGAAGAACAATAATCCGGTCTTCGACAATTAATAGAAAAAAAAAATTAAGCACAAATCAAGAAACCCACCTCATGTTTGTTGACTTGCAGATGGCGTACGATACAGTTCCTGTAAAAAACTCTGGAACGTGTTACGACAGACGAACATTAGTGTCACCTTAATAAAAGGCTTAAGAAATTTGTATGAAGGGTCAACATCACAACAAAAAATGGAAACAGACCATCGCAAAGCTTCCTGGTTAATAAAGGTCTACGTCAGGGGTGTTGTGTATCACCGACCTTGTTTAAAATATATGTTGCAAAAGCATTGAAAGAGTGGAAACGAAAATGCAGAGGCATGGGCGTAGACCTTGGAGAGATTTGCTTGTATACATTGCAGTTTGCTGATGACCAGGTTGTTATAGCAAACGATAAAGATGATTTGGTGTACATGGCAAGGAAATTACAAGAAGAATATAGAAAGTGGGGACTAGAAGTTAATACAGAAAAAACAAAATACCTGCCAATAGGTACCGAACTATCGAACATCACATTAGAAAATAACGAAATCATCATGCCCTGCGACCATTACACATACCTAGGAATCGTTTTTGATACAACGGGGAAAGATGATGAAGAAATAAAGAGAAGAATAACACAATCCAGAAAAACAATAGGTTGTCTAAACAACGTACTGTGGAGTCATGAAATAGGAAAAAGAAGAAAAGACAATATCTACGAATCTTTTATTAAAAAGCAGTCTATTGTAAAGAGCGGAAACTTGCGAATAACCGAAAACAACAGAAGAAAACTGGAGGCAGTAGAAATCGACGCTTTTAGAAGATCAGTAGGAGTATCACGCAGAGAGATAATACGTAATGATGAGATAAGACAGCGAATGGGGGTTGACGGCTTTCTAACAACAGACATAGAAAGAAAACAGCTGATTTGGTACGGACACGTCCAGAGGATGGATAACTCAAGACTCCCAAAAATAATTATGCAATGGGTACCACCAAACCGCAGAAAGGAAGGAAAGACCCAAGAAATCTTGGAGAGAGGGAGTAACGAAGGCGATGAGCGCAAGAGATCTTAGAGAGGGCCAATGGGATGATAGAGTGTCATGGAAATTAGGCATCGGACAACGTCGCAAGACGTTTTAAAACCGACTGATATATACAGGGTGTCCCATAATTAATTGGACATTAGCTAATGGGTGATAGATGACATCAAAATAAAGCGTTTGAGCTCAAATTGCTTAGGCAAAATGTTGCTAGTTTTCATTCTACAGGATGATTCATTAATATTTTTTTATATTATTTTTAGGGATATATTGAAAACCATTCAACTGATTTAAGTAAAATTTGGTATCTTGCTATTATTTAGTATGCTTAATATGAAAATGATATTAGTTTTACCGATGACACTAGGTGGCGACACCTACTATAACATTGGTTCATTAATGGGGCCATAATTTTTTTTCCTTCCTGTATAAACATTCTAGGAAAAAAACATGAAATAACATTCAATTCTACACAAAAAAGGTATTCTTGTTTTAAATAAAAAAAGTACACCGTTTTCGAAATAAACGTGTTTTTTAGAGACGTACATAAAATAAAAAAATTTACAAAAACTTATGTAAATTCAAACATTATTCAAAAGGTCTTAAATAAAAGTGAATATTAAATGTATTAGTAGTAGATAATTTTTGCAAACAAAATGCATATAATTGAAACAATTATTTTTATTAAACCTTTGACTCAGTAACAAATTTTAAAAAAATCAGAAATTAAATGAAACAATGAAGTGAATATAAAACAATTAACAAAGTGAATAATTCAAAACGAAACGAAAAACAATTACAATAAGTGTTCAAAATGTGCACCATTAGATAAACTACATAATCTACATCTTTTGTGTAAGTTTTGTCTTATTTTAAATAATGAGTTTCTTTGGGCCCTAATTACGTTAACTCCCTCTACAATATTTTGCCATTACTCTTGACGGTTATTTGTTTATTTTTATAAACAAGTGACTTCAGGTAGCCCCACAAGTGAAAGTCTAGGGGATTTAGTTCGGGACTGCGTGCTGGCAATGGGTATACACTACCTCTACCAATCCACCTTTGAGGATAAATTTCATCTAGATAATTTCTAACTTCTAGGCTATAATGTGGTGGTGCACCATCATGCATGTACCAAGAGTTCCGTCTCAAATTTAGAGGTATGTCTTCTAAAAGAGTTGGTAAATCTTTTCTGAAAAAATTTAGATACGTTACTCCGTCAAGCCTAGTTGGTAATTCGAATGGTCCTACAATACAATCCCCAAATATGCCACACCAGATATATATGGAAAACTTGTGTTGAAAATGATGTTCTTGAAATGTATGTAAATGTATTTCCATCTTCACCCCTTCTAGTAGATGTGGCTTCATCGGTAAATAAAATTTTATTATAAAACATTGGATCGTGTAAATGCCGCCCCATCATAAACTGACTAAATCGGAGCCTTGCTGGAAAATCCTGTGGTAAAAGATTCTGTACTGGAGTAAAACGATACGGATACAGATTTTCTGTCCGTATTATTCTTGACACCGTAGATTTGCTTATACCAGTGGACCGCAGAAACAAGTCTTGTACTGGTTTCTGGATCTTCTGCAACACGCACAACAATTTCATCCTCCATATCCGTATCAATTACTCTCGGTCTTCCAGCATTCCTGTTTTTGGGATGAAATGACCCTGTTTCGCCTAATCTGCCGAACAATGATCTAATAGTTTTTTGGTTTGGTTGCCTTCTATTGGGATAAAATTTGAAATAGAGTTCAGCTGCTTTACGAGAACAGAAATTTTCCTGGGTATACAAACAGATCATATCGCGCATTTGTATATTAGAAAATTCACTATGACGTGGTATTTTTCCTTTATCTTTAGTGGTTTATAAAAAACTTAATAGCACTTTGACAAATAATGACTCGCACTGCAGTTTGACAGCTAATAATAAATAAATTCGTAGTTACCTTTGACAACTAATAATAAATAAATTCGTAGTTACGTCTTGACGTTGCCATTAAGTTCACAGCATACCTAGGTACATGCTTGATTTGCTAAAAACAAAATACGTTTATTTCGAAAACGGTTGTACTTTTTTTATTTGAAACAGGAATACTTTTTTGTGTAGAATTGAATGTTGTTTCATGTTTTTTTCCTAAAATGTTTATACAGGGTGGACAAAAAAAATTATGGCCCCATTAATGAACCAATGTTACAGTAGGCGGCGCCACCTAGTGTCAATGGTAAAACTAATATCATTTTCTTATTAAGCATACTAAATAATAGCAAGATACCAAATTTCATTTGAATCGGTTGAACAGTTTTCAATATATCCATAAAAATAATATAAAAAAATATTAATGAATCTCCCTGTAGAACGAAAACTAGCAACATTTTTCTAAGCAATTTGAGCTCAAACGCTTTATTTTTATGTCAGCTAACACCCATTAGCTAATGTCCAATTAATTATGGGACACCCTGTATAACAAGAGCCTCAAAATTCTAATTAACCAATGGTAAAAAAAACGAAATTAAAGATGAAGATATAACTATGATCATCAACAGAGAAGAATTACTATGGGTAGTAGAAGAGTTCTGTACCAAATTATACAGAAGTCGATAAAACTATGACGTGCAGCGAACAGAAAAACTGGGGTTACATGGGGATACTTTTATCGTTTATAGTTTCTTTGGCATTTTGGTCTGCTGCTTCGTTACCTGCTATTCTATTCTAATATGTGATAAGATCTAGAGAAAACTTAATGCGTGTATCTTTAGTACAAATTATTTAGTTATTCCTTTATTAGTAAAGTTAATAGATGCTACGTGTATATTTTCCTGATTATTTGTAGTGACCAGCAACTTTTGAGGTAATACTGTGGGCATATTATTTCTATATCTGTATTAAACATTGAGTTCCTTAGATTCGCTGGAAAATTCAAATAATTTCTCATACAAATTAGTTTTATATTAGGAATACTTCTTCTTCTTCTTCTTTAATATGAGATTATCCGACGTTGGCGATCACCATTGCGCAGGCTTCTCGATCTTCTGCAATATGGAATAATTGTCCTGCATTTGATATCTGAGTCAGTCACGAATATTTTTTAAGGTTTTATTATGAATACTATTTAGATATATTTGAAATGTGGGTGATATTCTTAATGTGTATAATCTATTCTTAAATTGGAAGAAGTTGTTATAGGATTCAACAAGTAGTAAAGTAGGTTTTTTTTCTCCAGTAGTCATTTGTTTTAAACGATGTATAAAAGATTTTAACACTTATTTCCTACTAAACTCTCTTTAGAAATACTTTTTTTTCGAACGTCAAATAATGATGACATTACTTATCTAACTTGATCCTGTCAAAGTTTGATGTCTCCGCCGACAGCAGTTTTTTTCCCATTTCTTTACGGCGGAGGGAAAAATGTAGTCATGGCAACAATATGAAACATGTCACAAAGCAACAATACAAATGTCATTAACAATAATTAAACATCATTTTTATTTATAGTAATATTAAAAGTACAATTAATTAATGAGGCATTTTCAAATTGAAACCGTGCAAAAATGTTCCCGACTCTTGATACGCATTGGTAATTGTTGATGATACTGATGGTCGAGAACAACTTTCAGCAATCATTCCCGATGTTGGCGAATCATGAGGGTTTAAAATTTTTTGAGCATTATCGTTCTTATTTCTTATTGAATCCTCTATATATCCTTCGGCAACCGTGCTTGATTTCCAGCCACCATGTCATTTGAGGTATTCTAGATTTCCTCCTCCATCAATTAAAAGTGTTGCTGAAGTTCGTCGTAAAGAGTGACCCGTGTATGCGCTTGCTTCGTTTAAATTTAAATAACTAGCTACTTTTTGGGCTACTGCGCTGATCGTATTCCCATGACGCTTCGGTAACACTTTGCATTTTGGTACTTGATAAAAATCGGTTTTCTGTGAAATTTTTAGGCCGCAGTGATGCTTACTTTTTATACAGTTTAATGTAGTTTTGACCAATTATCGTAAAAGATCTAATTTGTCGTGTTTTACTGTCTGGGATTTTGATAATTATTACATTTTCTTCATCCTCAATATCCAGTCTTCATTTTTACCATTTCGTCGCATCGACAGGCGCCGGTAACCCCAATTAACAAAACAATCTGAAATTTTTTTATAATTTAGAAGAGTATACTACATGCTTTGCAATATATTTTTTTTTACCTTTAATCCTAAATACAACTTATCTGGCGCTTCAAACAAAAATTTATCAAACTCGTCTTTAGTGAAAACGTCTTTAGAAAACTTGATTCTTTGCAGTATATCCTTCGCTTGTTTTTTTCAGAAAGGCACGTAACTTTAAAAATTTGCTTATATCCACATTTTTTCTAATAACTCGATATAAAGTATCGTGACCACATTGTAGAAGATTTCCATTTATTTTCATTTTCCATTATATTAAAATATGCCAGTAAAACGTCTTTGGTAACTTGCCGTACTCCTCTTGTATCGCACCACTCTTGGAAGTGCTTGTACGCTAACCGATACTTTATTCCGGACTTGGAGGGCCCCAAACGTGCTACTGCATCATTAGCCGCGGACTCAATTTCGTTTAGGTTTTCATTTTCGCACTCAATTTGTTCTTGCGGTTGCAACAACAATAAGCTGTCTTTAATAATTGTAAACAACTGTCAAACAACTGTAACCAGGGAGACGCAAATCCCACCGACGACTTATTTATTTTAATTTCTAACATCTAGACGACTTTGATAGTTATCACAGTTAATTTCGAGTAAAAATAGCGTATGAATTGTACTATTTATGGTTGAAAATTGCTACGTTTGAAGAAAAAAATAGTATACTTTATTCGGCAAGGAAGCGACTTTTCTTGACTTGCCCTCTATTACGCGTCTCACTTCGTTCGGCGCGTAATATCGGGCGCGTCAAGAAAAGTCAGCCCGCCTCATAAAGTAATATACTATTATAAACGTTTTTCTTAGAGTTTTTCTTCTTAAATGCAGTGGTCGTTCATTACACTCAGAGTTTATTAACGCTTCGATACATAATCGAAAAAACTAGGAAATAGTACGAAATTTTTTACTTTCTGTAGATTATTTTAAAAGCATTTTTTAAGCACCCATAATACTTGTTCCGAAATTAATATTTTAAGTGCGGTAATCCCATACAAAAAAATATTTCTTTAATATTCAGGGATAGTGTGTTTGCGAGAGATAAAAGGATTTTAGCTCGAAGCCTTTGACTTGTTGCATGATTGCAGTGTTAGATAAGTGCAGTAATTCATTAAGACTGCTAAGAACATGCCTCTATTTTGTGGAGTAACGTGTTTAGAGATTTTTACGTACTGTGCAGGATATTCTTCAAGGTATAAAAACGACTCTTGCATTTTAATGATTTAAAAAGAAGTAATTGTATGTTGTGTTTATAAGCTCGAACGCGGCTAAAATAATTAAAGCAAGAAGTAGTTGAATTGCTGGAATATACCTTGGGTAAACAAGTTTTGCATATTAGGTATTAATTTTAATTAAATCAAAACTTGACTCATACCAAAAAATAGTAATAGGTAGTAATATACAATACCAAAAGGTAGTAATTTTTCTTAGAATGACAACCAAAGTGTGGTGGGGTTGCGATGTTGAAACATCCTTATTGTTTTACAGAGCTTATATACGATCCATTATAGATTATGGTGCTACTCTTTACGGTTCTGCATCTAGAAATCTTCTAAGAAAAATTGACATTTTTCAAAATTCTGTCTTAAGGGTCTGTTTAGGTGCTATGAGATCTACCCCTATACAACCACTACATGTTGAAGCTTATGAACCTCCTCTTTTGATTAGAAGAAATTTATTAAGCGAAAAATGGGTACTCAAAGCCACTCAACATATCCCAAATTATTTTCCAGTATACGTTAACTTAACGAATCAGATCTCACTCATAAATATTGGATTAAGAAGCCGTCTCCACCTTTGTGCACTGCTTTACAGAACAATTCAATTTTTTCAAAAAATTTGGCCAAAGTGGAAAAAAATTTAGACTTCTTTGCTCTCTTCCATAAAGCTGAAGTTATAATACCCACATATAGTCACAACAACAAATTGAGCAACAATATTCTGAGATCTGTTTTGAACTGTTATAGTGATGCCACAGTTATATACACGGACGCATCCAAATCAATAGAAGGGACTGGCTGTGCCTATTTTCTACCTCAGGAGGTTCTGAATTTAAGTACAAACTATCCATGGAGTTTTCAATTTTCTCGGCGAAATCATTGGTATACTCGAAGCTTTGAAATATGTTAAAAACTTTTATATTAAAAAATCGTTAATTCTTTCAGATTGCCTATCAGTTCTACAGAACATAAAAAACACTTTTTTGTCCAAAACATTTAGTAATCCTTATATTTTTCTAATAAAAGATCAATTAAAGCACTTAGTAGACTCTGGCTTTAATATAAAATTTATTTGGGTTAAGGCACATATTGGACTCAAAGATAATAAATATGTAGATTACTTAGCTAAAACCAGTATAATATCAGGCACTTTATTGCCATATTCTTTATGTGTATAAGATGCCATTAGGATATTTAAAAAAAACCAGCTAGCGACATGGAAAGATCAATGGAATCTTTACTGCCTTACAAACCAAACAAGATACACCACTTTACAACCAGTTATTCCACAAACTACTTGGTTTAAGAATTTTAAATCTTCACGTAAATATATAACCATCCTAAATAGACTACGCTTTGGACATGCGTGTTATCAAGTCATTTATATAAAATAAATGTGATTGAAGATGATAATTGCAAACATTGCGGAAAACTGGGTGATCTTGATCACATCTTTTTTGAATGCCCTAAGTTTCAACAGCATTTAAACTCTCTCTACAAAAAATTAATCGGATTTAATATGTATGCACCATTCAATATTCAGTCGCTACTGGCGACAGGCTCACAAAATATATATAATATCATTATAGATTTCTTGTCAGACACATGCATGGTTCTATAGAATTTGTACTCGAGCATGAAATTTTCATGATCGTGTGGAAATTTAGATTTGTATCCTTTGTTTACCCTAAATGTTATAAACCTTATCCGTGGTCCAGTTTTGTTTGTCTACTAAGAATGTCTTGATGGGCCCCTAGACGAGAAGCAAGTGACCCTGTAAGTTTCCTTGTCGTATATTCTTCTATTAATTATCCGTTAGTTTTCGATTGTCAATGCCATTAAAAAAAAACTTGACTCATCTAATTTAATTAGTGATTAGTTTGGTTCAAAAATTCTTCTTTGTTTTATTCACTTAGGCACAGAACAATAAATCAATCAGAATGCCCACTTTGCTTGGCGAGATAAGTACGCGCATCTGGTTACCGCAGTGATTCTCAACCTGTGGGACGCGTCCCCCTAGGGGAGCGCGGTATTATTAATGGAGGGCGTGAGCCTATTCGAAAAAAACATCAACAACATTGACTAATTAAAGCAAAACAAAATTCTTATAAAATAAAAAATAAAATACACATGAACACTGATATAACAGGTATAATTATAAAGCGCACTGAACACTAAATTTTGAACAAGTTTAATAATAATCAGTGACTTCCTTGAGCTTGTTTTGTAGAGCAAATTTATCGAAACAGGGTGTAATATTAGAAATAGATGTTCTCAGTTCTTTTTCTATATTTAGCTGTGATCTATATTTGGTCTTTAAAGCAGCCACCGCAGAAAATCCTGTTTCGCAAAGGTAGGATGTTGAAAACGGCAACAGTATACGAAACGCTCTGGTTTTCAATGCAGAAAAATTATCATTTACTCCGGCCTAAAATTCAGGGGTTTATTATTAAACTGTTTCTTGATTTCATCATTTGCCGTGAAGTCATATGAAGGTTTCTTCTTGGGCAGTAGAGAGACCTTTCGGTGTAATTTGGAACGGATATATCTTTTAAAAATATCTTTTAAAATTTTTAGTCAGCATCGCTAAATGATGTTCAATGGTTACAAAAACAACTTTCACGTGTTGTTCTTCAACCTTGTAAGTTTTAATACATTCATCCACATTTGTAAACATTTCTAGTTTTTTTTATTTAAATTTCTGCTCCAACTCCGCCTCTGGCAGATACTGGGTGGATTGAGTAGCTCAGTAAATGTAAGTGCCGGTCCCAAGCCCGGATGAAGGAGTACGGTTACAGCGGTAGGTTAGCTCCCCGCCCTGCGTAAAAGAAATATTGCTAATAATCCCAAAGAACAGCCTCGGAACTCGAATGGCTTCAACGGAAAACGACATAGGCAAAGAAAAAGGCTAACGAATTTTGGATGTTGGAACATACAAGGACTGAATACAAAAGAAGACCAAGTATTTAAGGAACTCAGTACATACCGAATTGACATCGCAGTACTCAGCGAAACAAAAAAGAAAGGACAGGGGAACCACTACAAAGACGATTATATATACTTCTGAAGCGGAGTAGAAAAATCAAAAAGAGCCAAAGCTGGAGTAGCGGTCGTGATAAGAAAAAAACATGGAAAAATATATTATCAACTGGAACCCGATAGACGAAAGAATTATAACAGTAGACCTTACAACAAAGGGGAGAGACATAAAAATAATTGGCATCTATGCACCCACGGACGACTCAGATACAAACACTAAAGACATGTTCTTCGACAAACTCTCAGAAGAGTTAAATAAAATAAAAAAAGTCAAGAAATAGTCCTGCTAGGGGACCTGAACGGAAGAGTAGGTAAAGCTCTTGACAACAAAATAATTGGACAACACGGAGAAGATGTAGTAAATGAGAACGGAACAAGATGGTTGGAGGTATGCGAACAACATTCGTTAAAAATACTGAATGGATTTTACAAACATAGAGACATAAATAAATATACATGGACTCAAAAGACAAGAAAACTGCAGTCAATTATAGACTATATAGTAGTTAAACAAGAGACATCTTTAAGACCCTACGATGTAAAAGTTTGGAGAGGGGCAGAATGTGGAACGGATCACCTACTAGTAAAGGCACCCGTGGAAATAAGATATATTAAACAAAATAAATCCCAAGAACAGACAAACAAAGAATCCACACGGCTCTATAACATAGACAGCTTAAAAAACGAGTCCACAAGTTTTCTTTATAAACTACGTTTGGCACAAAAATTAGACGAAGAAATAAACGGAACAGCGGAAGAAATGTATGAGACTTTAAAAATCAAAATTCTTGAAGCAGCATTAGAAGCTCTAGGTACGAAAGAAAAAGTAAAACGTAGAAATTATTGGTGGACAGAAGGTTTATTAGAACTGGTAGAAGAAAAGAAAAAACTGTATCTCAAATGGTTAGCGACAAAAGATAAGGAAGACCGAAAGAACTATAACAGATACAAATATATAGTAAAAAAGGAAATTAAAAAAACAAAAAACATAACCTGGGACAACAAGTGTGCAGAAATAAGCTCAATGGTAGGAGGATCTAGGTCCAGACAAGCTTGGAAAACTATCAACAGTCTTAGAAAAAATACAAACGAAACAAAAAAAAAATAAACCCATAGATATAGAAAGATGGAAAAATTATTATGAAAATCTATTAAATGAACAACGTACACAGTTTCTAGACACATAGATAGATATAGTTGAAACGGGGTTAAATGAAGTGGCGATGATTATCGTAGAAGAAATAAAAAACGCATTACAAAAAATGAAAAATAATAAAGCTCCTGGACCGGGCGATTTACCTATCGAGTTATTCAAACATGCCACTGCAATAACATTAGAATTGCTTTGTAAATGTTTAACACAGTGTTTAAGTGCCTACAAGGAGAAAGTATCCCAAGAGATTGGAAAGTCTCGTATATAAACTCCATCTACAAAAAGGGAAACAGGAATGACTGCAGTAATTACCGAGGTACAGCATTACGTCATCCATTGGCAAACTGTATGAAAGAGTTCTGAAAGCCAGAATAGAAAAAGAAGCCACAGAGATCGAAGAACAAAGTGGATTCCGACCAGGGAGATTTTGTGTCGACAATGTATTTACTCTCAAACATCTAACGGAAAAGAGATTAGCAAGAGGACTAGAACTTCATGCCACTTTTATAGATCTCCGTAAAGCATTTGACTCCGTACCACTGCAGAGACTATGGACAACATTGGAAAACGCAGGTATAAATGCAGTATATATATAAAAAAAATGTTTAATTTACTGATTGTATTTTGAGAACGATTTCCGAAGTGGAAATTGAAACGTCAATAAACGTATTTTCATCTTTAATTGTGGCTTATTCCCAGTTTAATAGTAATTAAAGAAAAATATATATCAGGCTATAATTCAGCCGGTGCTGACGTATGAGTCAGAAGTGTGGGTCTTTAACAAGAATATGTCACAAAAACTCCTCTCAACGGAAATGATGTACTGGAGAAGATGTTCCGGGTTAATTTTGTTTGACCACATAAGAAATGAAAAACATAAGAGAGATAATGAAAGTAAAGAACACAATAATGGATACGATAGCCGAAAAACAATTAAAATGGTATGGACACCTGAGACGGATGAACGAAGAAAGGATACCACGAAAGGTTTGGACCTACACAGAGAAATAAAAGGGGAAGGCCAAGAAAGAAATGGATATCCAATATTCATATAGAAATGGAAAATAGAGGTCTCCAAGAAGGAGACTGGGCCGATAAGAAATTATGGCGATTGGGATGCGAGAAGCGACAAAATTAAGTTGCAAACACTCGCTATATATATATATATATATATATATATTATATATATATATATATATATATATATTATATATATATATATATATATATATATATATATATATATTGTTATGATATGTAAAATCAAGAAAATGTCGGTTTGTTTAAAAATATTTTAAGGTTCAAAACATTAAAATAATTTAGATAAGTCAAACAATAAACTACAAACATTTCGAAGAATGAAATTCTTTTAATTTTGGATTACCTGTATTAAACAAAACGTAAGCTATGCATAAATTATTTTCTTTCTTAAAATATATTTGTATGACGTGAGTGAAATAAAAGACAATTGAACGGGTTTTCCAAATACATCAGTGCAGTTGATTAGGACAATAGAATAGATTTTAGAAAGATAGGTTTTTGTTAGTTTTTAAGAATTGTAGAAAAATATTATTTGTAAATAAGTTTTAGGAAATTTTATAATTATAGGTAAAAATTTGTTTGTTATCGAAATGAAGAAATGGGGATGGATGACGCGTTTTGATTGGATAAAATTGAAAAAGGTGGGATGATTGGTTGGAGAATGAGACGTTAGTTGTTTTTGGAAGAAAGAAAAGATAGTCAGTTGGTTTCCAAGGGTAGAAGGCGAACGGCCGTTGTTCTTGGGTAGTTTCCCAGAGGTAGGAAGCAGTAGCAGTGAAAGTTTGTGAGTTTTCGTGTAGTTAGTGTATCTGACAGAAGCTGATCCAGTAAAAGATTGTAAGTTATATTTTCTACTTATATTCCAAGAGTCACTGTTCAGGCCAACGAGAGATTCAGTTTATCGTAAAGAAAAGATATTCAAGAGTCAGTTTTCACTCAGGCCAACGAGAGATTCAGTTTATTGAGAGAAGAAGAAGCTAGCATAATTTGAACGATTCGTGCATTTGAAGGAGATCATTAAGGACGATAAACTTGCAATAATTTGTTGTAAGATTGCTGATTACCTAGGGAGCGGCTACGAGTAAATAGTTCAGTCTACAAGGAACAAGGATTTGGACCACTCATCATCAGAGAGAGATAGTTTTGTTTTCTGCAGTTTTTCTTTCATTGATAACACAATTTTTTCACTTAATTTAGAAAGGATATAAATATTTTGATTAGGAGATTTAGAATAATATTTGGATTTTGAGATTTCAACTAATATTGTCTGTACCATTAATTTTGAAAGTTCACGTACGTAGAACAAAATTTTAAGAATCATTATATGAGATATTGTTTATTGAAAACATTTGAGTGTGAATTTTATTTCATTATTTTTATTTCAATATATAATATTAGATCCTATATGTTTTTTCATTATTCCGGTATTCTTTGGACCTTACCTTTCACATGTAATAGGATAGATATTGAAGCATGAATTTAACCTGATATAAGAGAATTAAAAAGTGTGATAGAGTCATAATCATATCATTTAAATAAATTTTAATTAATTAATTAATTGATTAGCTAATTAATTGCTTGGCGCACTAAGACTTTAAATATCACAATAATATATATATATATATTTACAACGCGGAGTCAAACCCGGAAAAAATAGTGACAGCATATATATATATATATTATATATATATATATATATTATATATATATATATAAATATAATTTCTGATCCACAATTCCAATTTTTTACAAAAATCATTAACTTTATCACTCGTATCCAATATATGTGTATTGGCTCCTTGAAGCTGAATGTTCAAAATATTTAGTTTCTCGAATATGTCCACCAAGTTGCTCAATTGCATCAAAAAAAAACAATCTCGAAATATCGATGCTTCCGGTATATTTTCTTCTTCTAGAAGAAACGAAACAAAAAAAGATCTTTCAAAATGCCATCGAAAATATTGAAGAAGGAATAAAAATCAACGGAGAATACGTAAACAACTTAAGATACGCAGACGACACCGTCATTATTGCGGACAGTGCTGAGGGTTTACAACGACTTTTGAATAACCAGAGAGGAAGATAGCTTGGGACTAAATATAAACACAAGTAAAACAAAAGTAATGGCTGTTACACGTGCACCAAATGTCGACATTAATATTCGTATCTATAACAAACATATAGAACTAGTACAAAGATTCCAGTATCTTGGTTGCTGGATATCAAACGATCTTGACACGAGATCGAAATACGTGCTCGTATAGAATATGTTAGGTCCGCATTTCAACGAATGAAAAAATTCCTAATAAACTCTACGTTATCGTTATAGAGAGAACTCCTAAATATTGTAAAAAACAGGAAAACGAGTTATCTAGGACATATTTACAGAGGAGAAAAATACAACTTCCTACGACTTATAATGGAAGGGAAAGTGGAAGCAAGAAGAGGCCCAGGAAGAAGAAAATGCTTCTGGTTGAAGAATGTAAGAGACTGGACAGGCATGGACACACATTCGATACTAAGAACAGCTCAAGATAGAGAGCAATTTGCTGTAGTTATAGCCAACCTTCAGTAATGGAGAAGGTACCTTAAGAAGAAGAAAAAATAGCGATTTCATGTCTTAATTCAAAAACACGTTGTAAAAATTTCTCACGTGATAACCATCTTGGCGCACAATAAAATATTAATGCTGAACGTAATGCACCCATATCTTTACAAAGTGCAGAAAAGATTATGATTTTCAAATTTCTCATTATGGTCTCATTTTTATATAACTAACTACTGCTACAACCGTTGTTAGCACAATATTTAGGCCAGGAGACATTTGCTTTAGAAGCCAGAGCTTCTCTGTGGATTATACAGTGTGTCCATATACACATTGGAGACTTTTGTTTCACAAGCGCTTGTAGACTATGAAATTTTCCGGATATTGCACGAGCACCATCTGTGCATATTCCGACGCAATTCTTTCACTCTATTTTTGCTTCATTTATATAATCGTTTAAGATAGCAAATAATACGAGCGACGTTGCTATCAGTTCTATTGGTTTGCAAAAAAGTAGTTCTTTTACTAATGATATGACATCACAAAATCGAAAGTAGGTAGGCAATCAAATAAGTATCTTTATTGCTATCTGTTGCCTCATCAAGCTGAATCGAAATGTCCTTTCAGACCGTTGGTTACCATCATAGCTATCTTAATTTTATTCACTCTCACCCTAAATAGCATGCTTGTATCAACACCATACCAATCTCGCAAGTTCTTCAACCATGAGGTTCTTCTTCGTCCTTGATTGCGTTTGCCTGCTATTTTTCCTTGCATGATATTTTATAGCAACCTATATTTGGGACTTCTCGTTACATGTCCGAAATGTCCGGTTAATGATTGGACACTAAATATTTTTAAATTTTCACTTTTTAGATTGA
This sequence comes from Diabrotica balteata, assembly GCA_918026665.1. Lineage (NCBI taxonomy): Eukaryota > Metazoa > Arthropoda > Insecta > Coleoptera > Chrysomelidae > Diabrotica > Diabrotica balteata. Next base: position 26,702,923 of record OU898284.1, read on the forward strand.
AACACGAGACGTAATTTCGCAAAATAATTTTGAGTCAATTATTTTGCATTCAAGTGTAGTTTGATTGCTCCTAAATTTTCTCACGTGACGTCTTAAAGTTGGTATTATCCGTAAATAATATTGATTTCTTAACTGTGGTACCATAAATATATGTCAGAATTGGTATCAATAATTTGAATTTTGATTTATTTTGTTCCTCTGTGTTTTCTCTATTTCTACCATCGCTTATCAAGTAAGGTCATATAATCTTATTGCAGGCTACTTAATGTTTTTTAATCTTTTTTGACGAATTTTACACTGAGACTCGTATATAACATTACCAGCAAAGCTTTTCGTTTTCGTGTTACTTTAAAGGAACCCCAAGAGACCCATTAGTAGGAAGTAGGAGCGATTACGTCCAAGTGAAACGTAACCGACGTGAATTAGTTTTTTGGCGAGTGGCAAAAGTTTCCGCTTTAGCAGAACTTGGCCGGATTATTATATAACAACCATAAAGTTGGATTAACGTATTAAATGCCAACGTTTAAGAAATAAAAATTGTTGAAATTGGAAACATTCGTAATATTCTGTATTACTAAAATTTCCTATATTTATGCATTTATAATCATTATAATATTATCACCCAAAAAAATATTCCAGGAAGTATTGTTTGTTGAAATATTGATATCAACTAAACAAAATTTAACCCAGCGTCACCCAGGTGGGGTCTAATGGAACCCCCAACACACTTAGAACTAGCATAATTCTATGGTTAATACACGGATGTTTTATTGGTTGCTTATAGCTTCCTAAAACATGTTGCCGTTGGGTATTCTGAACCAATTTCAGTTGTAAGTTGATCGTCAAAGTGAGTACAGTGTTCTGCAATTAGTGCAGTCATTGAAGCATTATTGCTCTGAATTTTTTTACTGTGAACCGAATTGCATACAATTTTGGAATTAGGTTCATCTTACCGCTTAACTTCAAAAGTGAAAATGATTTGAACTCCGCAACCACCCTGGGGGTGGTTGCCACCTCTTCTGGGGGGTGAATTTTTTTTTTCAAAATAACCTCGGATATCGATAGAAGGCCTAATTTTAAGTAAAAAATCATCCATAAAGTTTTTCAAAAAATCCAATACTTTTCAAGTTATTAGCAATGAAAATTCGCAATTTTTTCACGTTTTTCATCGGTTTTTTGCAAATATCTCCAAAAATATACGTTTTATCGAAAATTTTACAAAAGACAAAATTGTAGCAGGTAAAAAAATGAATAATTTGGTTTTTTATAAAGTATTTTAAGTGCAATATTAAGCTAGATATTAAAGATCAAAGCCGTTTTTTATTTTGTCTGAAATTTAATCGATGTGGCCAATGCCATCTAGCGGCGAGCAGATGCATTTTAGGCATTCTAATAAAAAAGGGTTTTGTAGTGCTTGAAATAAGCTTTAAAATGAGCACTATTAAAAGTCTTTTGCACCTAAAATAAGTGAGCTGTATTGCAAATAAGAGGAGCATCTAATGTTTTTTCTTTTAAATCAATTTCGTAGTTTCATAAGTGCCATTTCTACCAAAATTAAATTAATCGTATTTCGCCTAAATTAACTTTATTACGTAGAGTTTGATAAATTGTATTAGTTTGGCTGCTTCAGGACACATATTTTTCAAAAAAGTCACGATTAATAAAAAATTCAAATTTAAAAAAAAAAACACCTTTTTTTCATAATATCTCAAAAATGACGACAAAAACGTATAAAAGTGTTGACATGATAAAAAAATTATGTATTTTTCTAACAAACAATTTGGTTGTTCTGTTTTTTCTTTCAAACAAAAATTGACGGATATATGATTGTGTAAAGAGCGCGTGGCAGCGCAATCACAGCCTCTCTTAAGCCTTTAAACCATTCACCGTTTTAGAAGAAGATTTTTTACTATATATTGCAATAAAGGATCTTGTAGCTCTCTTAATTACCTTTACAATGGTTTTGTTATAAATTGTGATAGCATGGAAATTAAAGGAGTTATGGTCCAAAAGCTTATCATACTTTTTTCTACTGAAAAGTAGTAGCTGAACTTTCGGAGTTCAGCTACTACTTTTCGTAGTAGTAACTACGTGAAATTTTCTTAGTAACTGAAAATTTCGGAGTGTGAATATTTGGAGCAATGTGAAAGTACGCAGTATAATAGAGACTCAAAACTATTGTAATGTGTATATATATACATAACATGGCTCATATATTTTGGAACCGTAGGTATGAATATATACCAACGTTCTTATATGCATATATAACACATCTGAGTGAAGGGGCCAGAGAGAATATAAAATATTATTTACTCTATACTTACATCTTTTTAGGTCATGCCAAAGTATTTTTTTTGTAATTTTTTCAATTTAGGGATTGTTTGCAAGGGTTGTAAGATTTTCCAGAGTTGAAAATGATTTTAGTATGAGGTAATTGTATTAGAAAATACTTTATAATTTCACAACTTACTATTAGACATGTTTTTCTATCGATAAAATGGCTCATTGTCAATTTTTCCATTAAGGGGTTGTTCACACCCCTTAAAAATAATAGACGGAGTTCAGATCATTTTCACTTTTGAAGTTAAAGGTAAGATGAGCCTAATTCCAAAATTTTCATGCAAATCGGTTCACAGTAAAAAAATTCGGAGGTAAGACCGTACTTTTCGCTTCAATGACTGCACTAAATACGATTAGACCCCGTCTGAGTGACGAAGACACAATTTTAATGATCAAGGTAACTAAGACAATTTTAATTCGTGGCGTTATTTGTTGTACATATAAACTTTTTTTCTCTGGAATGAATTACGAAAAAGAACAAGCCAAACTATTGGCACTGTGTCAGGATCTCGAAGATGATGAGTACGAAATTATGGACTCCGACGATGAAAACGAAATTGATCACATAAGTAATCCATCTGATGGTGAAGAACATAAAGAAATTGAGGAACTAGAAGTATTGGAATCTGAAAATAAGCGAAAACAAGATAAAAAATATCCTTATTAAATTGGGTAGGGATTCCAAATCAAAAAGGAGAAAACACCATAGTAATAAAGCAGTTAGAACGAAGGCAGAGAACATAATTTCGAACTTACCAGGATCCAAACCATATGCTACAAACGCTAAGATTATTTTAGATTGCTGGCATCCTTTTTTGATGAAGAAATGCTTTAAGCTATCACCGTCTGCACTGATGTATTGATAGATAAAAAATGTTAGCCTACAAAGATAAAGCATATTGTAGCAGGACCAATATTGTTGAAATAAAGGCAATTATTTGGCCTCCTCTACCTAGGGGTGTATATAGAAATGGTCATCGTAATCTAAAAGACCTTTGGCAAACAAAAGAGTACAGGAATCGATATATTTCGTTCAGTGATGGCACTCAATAGATTTACATTTTTATTGCAGTGCTAACGTTTCGATAATGTAGACAATCCACAAGAAAGGCCAATAGTTTGTAATTGTCGCAAATTGTCAACAAGCTTACTCACATGGACAGTATTAACTATTGACGAGAAGTTAGAGTCTTTTCGTGGGCGTTGCTCATTCGGCAGTATATTCGAACAAGCTCGCGAAACACGGATAAAAATTCATGCCTTAGTAGACTCCAGTACCATGTTTTTAATATGGAAATTTATGCAAGGAGCAGCCAGATGGGCATGTACAAATAACCAATAAACTCAGCCAACGAAGCCTCGATATTTGGATTTCAGGAACATATAACTATGGTATGCTTTATACCAAAAAAAGGGAAAAACCGAGATTTTATTATCATTACTTCATCACGATGATGAAATAGATAAATCTACCGGCGAGAAACTTTTACGAGAAATAATAAGTTTCTATAACTTTACAAAAGGAAGGGTTGATACGGTGGATAAGATGACAGGAAGTTACAGTGTAGCTCGTGTAAACTAAGAACATTTTTTTCACTAATGGACACAGCGGGAATCAACAGCCAGTTAATTTACAGAACAAACACTAATGACTATTCAAAGAAACGTCGTATATTCCTGGAAGATCTGGTATTAGCATTAGTTACGCGAATTATAGAAGAACGAAAAAAGTAATCCGCGACTTACAAAACATTTACGATCTAAAATAGTTCAAGTTTTGGGAGAAAGTGACCAAGCTGCACCGAAAAAGCAACTTACGGGACGTGGACAGTGTCAAAAGTGTTAGGAAAACTAAACAATCGTGCAATCAATGCCAAAATTTTTATTGTTTAGATCACCTTCATCGCATTTGCGACGAATGTATCCAGTTCCGGGACTGGAACTTCTTTCAAGCTTGGATATCCAATGACCTGCTTTTTTATATTTTTATTTGAAACTTTAAAAAAAACGTTTTTGGAAAATCTCTTATTTTGAATCATTATCTTTTGTTTGTGAACTTTTTATGTATCTAGTATTTTTTGTTTGTAGGAATTTTATTATTTTGTAAATTTTATCTATATGCGGTCAAATTTAATCCAGTGGTAAAAACTGCTGTTATTTATGAAAATTAAGATAGTCAAATAAGATATTTAAAAAAATAAATTCGTGTTGGAAATGTTTGTTGAGTGTTTCCAGTCAATTCTAAATGGGGTCAATAATACCTCACTTGGGTTATTATACACACATTTTTCACCTGGGGGACGCCGGGTTAAATATAAGGGGCTATACGTCATATACAATATGTTAAGGTTGGCACGATGTAAACTGTCAATTGTATTTACTTTTGGAACAATATAAAGTCAGTCTTAACTGTATACTCTAATGGTTCGTTTTATTTAAAAGTTTTAACAGGTTATGATGACCCAGACTAATTTTTCCGTTATTAAATAGATAGACGTTGTATACTAGTGAGTGTTAAGGTTCAAAATGACAATGAATTCTTCTTCTTCAGTGCCTTATCCGGTCCGGATGTTGGCGATCATCAAGGCTATCATGGTTTTGTTGACTGCTCTGCGAAACAGCTTCGCTGAGGTCATCCCAAACCATTGTCGGAGATTTTTTCAACCACGAGATACGACGGCGTCCCGGTCCTCTTCTGCCAAATACTTTACCCTGCATAACGAGTTAAAGAATTCGATATTTTTCTTCGTTCCGCATCACGTGGCCGAGGTACTCAAGCTTACGTTGTTTAATTAAATTAAGCACTTCTTTTTCTTTTGTCATGCGCTGTAGGACCTCAACGTTGGTGACATGGTCCACATAAGATATTTTTAGTATCCTTCTGTATATCCACATCTCAAAGGCTTCGATTCGTTTTTCAGTGGCTTGCGTCAGTGTCAGGCTTCAACTCCATATAGTAACACTGGAAGAACGTAGCACCTCACTATCCGCATCTTGGTTCCCAAACTGAGATCACTGCAGCACAGCAAGGATCTCAACTTAATAAATGTGGACCGTGCCATTTCAATTCTGGATCTAATCTCTTGAGCGTAGTCCCATTGTGAGTTGAGGGTAGTTCCGAGGTAAGTGAATCTGTCGACTCTCTGGATCTCTTCGCTACCTGCCATTAGTGCCCGGGATCTAAATTTGTACGGCTGACAACCATGAATTTAGTTTTCTTAATATTAAGGTTCAGTCCGTATGTTACGCTCACAGTTCGCACTTGGTCTAGTAAGGCCTGCAGATCGTTTAGGCTGGTTGCTAGTAACACAGTGTCATCGGCGTAGCGGATATTATTGATGTATTCACCGTTCACTCGCATTCCCATCTCTAGGTTTGTGAGGGCTTCAGTAAAAATCTCCTCAGAGTATATATTGAAAAGAGACGGCGATAGCGTGGTCTTCGACCTTGACTTGAGCACGCTGGTTCCAGTATAAATTCATGATGATCCGAATGCCGTCTCATCCAATCCTACTCTTTGTAGGGCGGTGACCATCTTCTGGTGCTGACAACGGTCAAATGCCTTGGCGTAGTCAATAAAACAAATATAGACATCACAACTGACATCGCAGCATCTCTGAAGTAGGACTTGTAAGGTGAAAAGTGCCTCACGTGTACCATGGAATTGCGGAATCCGAATTGCATTTCACCGACATTTTCTTGGCATTTCTTGTAAATTCTGGCATGTATGATTTTAAGAAAAATTTTAAGTGCATGACTCATAAGAATGAATTACATGTCTACAATGCCAAAGTTTTTAGCTTGTGAAAATTACGATGATTGGGCTTTCGCAGTGCAATATTATCTTGTTGTGAAGGTTTGTCCACGTGTTTAGATGGAACGGAAACTGCAGTAGACAAACAAGAAAAAGTAAAACCAAGTCAGTTCTTTGCTTGATCCATCGTTATATATACACATAAAACAAACAAAAACAGCGAAAGAAATTTGGAACGCCTTAAAAAACTTGTTTGATGGAAGATTGCAGTTTAATGGCAAGTTGTGTGAACCGAATAGTTGAAAAAGGACAAAAATTAAATGGAACTGGTTTTAAAATTGACGATGAGTAGATAGGTTCTCTACTTTTGGCGGGATTACCTGAGCGTTTTCGCCAATGTTAATGGCGATCAAACATTCGGGAATTGCGATTTCTACCGATTCAATTAAAACAAAACTGTTCGACATGAAAAGTGATGTTGGTAATACTGGTAGTGTGTTTGCAAGTGGTAGTAGCATCAAAGCCAGAACCAATCACAACAGATGGTTGGAAAATAGCACCAATCACAAAAGAAGTGATGACTTCTTTGAAAAATCAGATGTTATCATTGTAAGCTAATCGGGCATTATAAAAATAAATGTCCAAAATTGAAAACATCCGAAAAACATACGATTAGTGCGGCGTTTCTCATTCTAGACTTTAAAAAAGCTGAGTACTAAGTGCACTCGAGAACTAGTATTCATTTACCGCCAAATGAAGACTGCATTAATAATAAAAGAGTATGTGATATTATAGTTGCCAATAAGAACATAGCTAAAGTAAAGTGTTCAGGTGATTTGGATTTAACAACTGTTGTTGATGAGAACAATCAGATCAAACAGATAAACAAATTACAAAAATAGTGCAAAATGTAAAGGACAAACACTTAAAGACAGATAGATTAGTGAAGCTAAAATAATGGATGACAGATATATAGTCCCAAGATTCCTAAGAGGAACATAGGGCTTCCACAAAGTGTCTCCAGCGAACTCTATTTCTGGCTAGTGCTTTGATTTCAAGCCAGGATTTTCCCATTTTTCTCCCTTCGTCCAGTACTGTCCTTCTCAAAGTTCCCTTAGGTCTGCCTACTTTCCGTCGGCCTTGGGGATTCCAATCCAGCGCTGTCCTGGCAATGTCATTTGGCGGTCTACGGAGTGTGTGGCCCAGCCATCTCCATTTTCTTCGCCTTATTTGCTTTATGACATTTTCTTGGTTGCTTTGGTTCCATAAATTTTCATTGGAGATTCGGTTAGGCCAAAATATACGAAGAATTTTTCGTAACGCTCTATTGATGAAAACTTATAATTGGTGTACTATGGGTGCTGATATCTTCCACGTTTCGCAGCCATACAGTAATACAGTTTTTACATTTGTGTTGAAGATTTTTAATTTCGTTTTAGTTGGGTAAATCCTGGATTTCCATATGTTGTTAAGCATGTTATAGGCGTTGCGAGCCTTATTTATTCTTTCATGTACATCACGCTCTGTACCCCCATTACAGTCAATTATGCTGCCCAGATATACAAATTCCGCTACTCTCTCAATTCGATTCGAAATTAGAACAATCACTTTATTGTTATACTCCAAAACTACAGCAATATACGACTAACTAATGTAACTATAACTTAAAATAGGACCGCGGCTTAATAGCAAAAATATGAACGTCGCGGTCGTACGTCGTTTAGAGATGAGATGCCGTCTTATGCATGCCAACTCTCTTCGTCTTGAGTGTTCAACTTAGACTGTACTCGAACCCCCGTAGGTACTATATACAGCGTTTTATGTTTATTAAGTAATGCTACTTAACTCTGAAATTCGGCTCGAGGTTCGTGATAAAAATGTAATGTAGGAATTGGTAACGGAACTTATTTTTTGTATTAAGTTTATTTGATGACGAATGCAATCCTACAATATTGTTGACTGTAATACGTGATTTTGAATCACGTATTACAGTCAACTATATGAACCCAATATAAACGTTAAGAAGACAAAGCTTATGATAATTAGCAAGAAAAGGATAACAGAAGATCAACTCTACGTCAACCAAAAATGAAGAATGGACCAACAACGAGGAGATTAGAGCACGCATCGGAAAAGTTAGATCCACTTTCAATCGGAAGGGGACCTTCTTCAAGAGTCACAACCTCTCCCTTAATATAATAGTAAGAATGCTGCGATGCTACGTCTTCTCTGTCCTTTTTTATGGTGTTGAATCGTGGACCTTGATCGAAGATATGCGCAAAAAACTGGAAGCATTTGAGATGTGGCTATATCGGAAAATACTTAAGATCACGTGGACTGGCCGAGTCACAAATGAGGAGGTTCTTAGAAGAATGAATAAGAACCGAGAGGCCACCATTAAATCTCGAAAGTCGCCATTCTCGGACATATTCTGCAAAATGAATTAAGATATGCTCTCCTTCAAGCCATCTTGCAAGGAAAAATATTTGGAAAGCGAAGTCCAGGAAGAAGCAGAACATCTTGGTTAAAGATCCTCAGAATCTGGTTCAATACAACATCTGTGCAACTTTTCCGCGCTGCTGTAGATAAGATAAAGATTGCCATCTTGTTGGGGATCTTCCTCGTGATCTTCGGCCTTCTACCTTTCCTTGTATTATGAGTATTTCCATGTTTTCTGTGTTTGCTCTCATAACATGCCCAAAATATTTTAATTGTTGGAGATGGACTTTACTAGAGAGTCGTTGGTTAACTTTTAGCTCTCTTAAAATTGAATTATTTGTTCTGCGGTCGGTCCAAGAAATTCGTAACATTCGTCTCCAACAGAACATTTCAGTGGCGTCTATCTTTCTTCTCTCCGATTGTCTCAGAGTCCAAGATTCACATCCGTAGGTCAGTATTGGGAATATTAAGCTGTTGATCAACCTCATCTTTATCGCTCTTGAAATTTGACAGTCCTTCCATATTTTGGTCATTTTTGCTGTGGTAACTTTTGCTAGATCTACGTTTAATCTCTTCTTGTAATGACCCTGTGTTTGTGATTAATGATCCCACATATAAGTATGAGCTCACAACCTCGAACCGGTCAATTGTGGTTATGTGTGGATGATTGTTGTGTAGTCTATCCACTATCATGATCTTTGTCTTTGATATGTTTAATTGCAGACCAAATATTTGACTTTCGTTTTCGATCAGTCGTATAAGTTCTATCAGCTTTGCTTGACTATTTGCAAGAAGGGCTGTGTCATCTGCGAAACGTAGGTTGTTTAGTTTATGACCATTTATTGAGATGCCCTTTTCCATCCTTCAAGTGCTCTTCGCATAATATACTCCCCATATATGTTGAATAATTGTGGAGATAGTATACATCCTTGTCTGATAATAGTAGTTTAAAATGCTCTTTGTGTTCCAGAACTTACAACTACTAACCTTTTATATGCCAGTAAATTAATAGAGAATGGAAATTCGATTCGATTTGATTAAATTTGAAAATCATTGTTGCAAAATATTTAACAAAAATTCTGAACTAATCTCAAAGGCTGACTTGATAAATGGTGTGTACAAATTTTTTCTTGATTACAAATTGATAATATTGTATGGTGTTTCTTTTTTAATTTAGATGTACTTTTTGCTTCCATTAGGAATGTGTATTATGTAAATAAATAAATTTTTAAATAAACGTCTTAAATAATTTATTTATAATAGATTTTGGGCAAAGATCAAATTATTGGTTTATGTATTACTTTGGAAACAAATAATCTCAAATAAACTAGGTTTTGAATCTTGTAGACTCTGAAACTTGTTCGATATAATATGATGCCAAAAAGTTGTATTGAAAAGTTCACCGATTATTTTCCATGGCATCCTATTCACTTATAAATGTTTAAACAAATTATAAAAAATTGCCCTTTTCACTCTCTTTTTCTCTTTTTAAAATCTCTCTTTTTAAATAATTTAGGTTATTTTAAGATAAAAGTTATTCTTGTGATTTTTATGTAAAACGCTTACTTTAGGCGTAAATGAAATTTTTTATTTGCTGAAAAATTGATATAAACACCTTTCTGTGGTAAACCTGTAAAATTTTTACTATAATGCTTAACAGTTAAAAGAAGATTTAGCTTGTGCAAATTACTTACCATTTTTCCTCTCCTCCATCTAGTTTAATATCAGGGATATTCGGGATTTTCTTATTGAGATACGCTGATGATATTTTTTAGTAAAGCCTACAAAAAATACGAACATATAATATAATAATTCGGCCGTTTTTGATGTAAAATAGTAAATTAATTTTACGATCTTATACTATCTTATAACAATATACTTACTTCCGAATATGATTTTTCTATTGCAGATCTTTTGATTGTAAATGTCCTAATGTCTTCTAAGAGGTCGCACTCATGTTGGTTTTTTAAAATTAGTTTATTTATTTGTTCGGAGTGAAGGTTTTTCAAAAATTTCGCATAATTGCCCTGCAACAAAAAATATAGTATTTAGACAATATAATTAATAGTAGTATTTATTAATAAACATATACAGCGACATATAAGACTAAAGATAATCTTTAATTCATCATAAGTAGCTCGACAATCCGTTGTGGATCTTGGCCTGCTCACAAACCAGTCGCCACTCCTGTCGATTTTTGGTAACTTCCCTCATTCTTCTGACCTTTAGAATCGATTGGTATTCTTCCACATCATCAATATATCTCCTTTGTGGTCGCCCTCTTCTGTTTGTGCCCTCTGGTTTCAAAAATGGTAATCTCTTTGTATATTCGTAATCTGACAGCCTAGCAATATATCCAGCCCATCTAAGTTTTTGCACTTTAACGGATTTCATAATATCTGGATCGGTGTATAACTGATGATATAATTACAGCTTAGCATAATATACCAAGGGTTGTATTTAAAAAACCAAAGTGATTAATGTTATCAGAAAAATAGTAAACCTTGCAAGTAAGTATCGAATTTTAAATCTATATATTGAAAAATAGGTGTATCCCTGTTTTTACAAAACACGGACTATCAATTTAAGAGATAATTAGGTGTTTCCAGACTTTTGGACCACTCTGTATATACGTCTAGAGATCTTGAAATCCGAATGAGGAAACAGGGCAAATAGGACGAACTGAAAGTGTTCAGACGGAGTGACAGTTGATGATTCAAATTCAAAATTAAGCGGGAAAATAAAAGAGAATAATAAAAAACCGGGGTTTAAATGTAATAGTGATGCGCATCAAAAGGTGTTGCTCACAGATAACACCTCTAGCCTCTCCTACTCAATTTCTATCCTCACCTCCAAGAAGTGTGATCCGGATCATACAGGTGAACCCCGCTAAACCTGAGCAATCCTACTGGAGACTGGATAACCAACTGCAGTGGAAGGTGGGGTCAGGCTGACGAGGAAGGGAGAAATGATCCTCCGAAAAGGGGGTTGGGCATGAGGATAACCCCTCATCCCATAAAAACCTATTGTTACGAAATCTCGAGATAGAAAAGCCGGACTGAATTTAAGACGACAATGACAATGATTTAAGAAGGACAATGATTTAAAGATAAGTACTTGGAATCTAAGAACACTGTATAGGACAGCGGGACTGAAGCTGCTGCATGATCAACTGTTAAAACATAGAATAGATATTACAGCCATTCAAGAGATAAGATGGACAGGAACCGGCATTATGCAGAAAAAAAAATAAATTACAGCTGCAACCCGAACCGACATGAGTTAGGTACCGCGTTCCTAGTATCAAAGAAAATCAAAAATTTTATTATTGGTTTTAAAGTCATAAATGATCGGTTATGCATTCTTCGAATAAAAGGAAAATTTTTCAACATATGCCTGATCAACGTGCATCCGCCAACCGAGGAAAAAGGCGAAGAAATTAAAAATCTATTCTACGAAGACCTCGAAAGAGCATATGATAACTGTACCAAAAACGATATTAAAATAATTATTGAAGACGTGAACGCCCAGATAGAAAAAGAGATATGCTACCAAGATTATATTGGTAAACACAGCCTTCACGACGTTACTAATGACAATGGATTAAGGCTTATTAGTATGGCAGCTTCCAATAATTGTGGGAAGTACATGTTTTAATCATAAGAATATCTATAAAGCAACTTGGATATCACCAAATGGACACACCACAAATCAAATTGACCATGTTATAATTGACATAAGGCACTTTACAAACCTAATGGACGTCAGAAGTTACAGAGGCGCAAATATTGACTCAGACCTTTTCATGGTAGGCGCCAAGTTACGACAAAGAATTTCTAATGCCAAGAAAGAAAGGAGCACTAGACAAGTAAAATATAATTTACATATGCTAAAAAATGAAAACAAACAGAAAGAGTTCCAGTCACATATAAAAGAAACCCTAGAACACACCTGGACAGTCGACCAGTCAAGCACCGAAATGTGGAACAACTGCAAGGAGGCTCTGAAATTAGCAGCCGAAAGCACTTTGGGAATATCCCGAACCCAAGAAAGAAACGACTGGTTCGACCAAGACTGCAAAAAAATAACACATGAGAAGAACGAGGCATTTAGGACCATGCAACAAAGAAAAACTAGAACAACAATAGATAAATATAAAAACCTATGGAGAAAGGAATAACGGATACACCGAAAAAAGAAACGAGACTCGGAAAATGACATATTAAGAACGGCTTGAAAGCTATATGAGTCACGAATAAACAAGAAAGTTCTATCATTAAATAAATATTATTAAAAAAGAACTCAAACCAAGAATAAACTATTGTAATGATAAGGAAGGTAACTTACTTAACAACAAAGAGGATATCCTTTTACGATGGGTAGAGCAGTCTCGAGAGTTGCTGGAAGGGGAACCTACGAACAATAAAGAGATGGAATACCGAAATGAGGAACTCGTGGAACCCCCCTTAGTAGATGAAGTGAAAATATCTAAAGAAACCACAAATCCCCAGGCAGCGATGGCATCCCAGCAGAGTTATTTAAGCACGGTGGAGAGCAGCTCACCAAGGTGATGCGAGAAATTGTTTGTAAAATTTGGTCTGAGAAGCAAATGCCTGAAAAATGGAGCTTAAGCTTAATTTGCCCGTTACACAAAAAGGGAAACCAACTGTAATGCAATAATTACCGCTGAATAACATTCCTAAATACAGCATACAAGATATCGTCAAACATTTTGCACGAGAGATTAAAGCCTTATACCGAAATGTTTCTAGGAGAATATCAGGCAGGATTCAGGCGTGGACGTTCAACCATTAACCAGATTTTTACACTACGACAGATCCTCGAAAAAGCGCAAGAGTTTAACGTAGATATGTATCATATTTTTGTCGATTTTAAAGCGGCATATGACAGTGTCTTAAGATCAAGTTTTTACAACGCTATAAATGAGTAAGAAATTCCAAAAAACTCATATGTTTGATAAAAGTGACAATGATGAAGATGCTATTGATTTTTGAAAGAAGGGTGCTACGCAAGATATTCGGAGCGGTCTTTAAGAACGGAATATGGAGGCGTAGATATAACTTTGAACTGCAGAATATTTACAAGCATACGTTTGGTGGTAAAGATATTACCACTATAATTAAGCGAAACCGCCTGAAGTGGGCAGGACATGTGGCCCGGACCCCTGAATCGAACATGATAAAAAAGATTCTAACAACGCAACCCGTCGGAATGAGAAGACGGGGTAGACCAATGCTGAGGTGGATGGATGGGGTAACACAAGATGCGGAGAAGATCTGTGTCGGAACCTGGAAAATGCAAGCAAGGGACAGAACAGAATGACGTAGAAAGCTTGAGAAGGCCTGTAGCACCAAGATTATGATAAATAAAAAACCGACGTTTTTCCTAAAAACCTTTTAGAGGAATTATATTAATTCCTAATTACTTGATTACAAAAATAATATATGCCATGCATCTTTATAAATTTACGACCTAAAATTTATCATAAACATACTGGAAAAGTTGTAAACTAATATTTGATTAAAAAAAAGGTTAATTTTAGAAGAAAAACATTAACTTCTGATTGAACTAATCAGAAAATAATGTCTGTGGCACATATTTATGGAATTATAAAGCACAACTCATCAAAAACATGTTCCAAGTTGCGAACTTTGTGGAACTTTCACTTATTGCTGATTAATAATTCAGCAAGATTAAAATTAAGCGACTTTTGAAATTGTAAGCCCCTAATAATAGCGAACGGGGTTCAAAACAAAGTTACGAGATTACAAAAGACACAGCATTTGCATCAGCAACAATCTGACATGGATTAAAAAAAGTTAATTGCATAATTAATTGTTAATTTTTTCGGTTTCTGTGTTTTGTTTATCATTTTCCTCGGCCCTAATATGATATCAGGACAGCAGAATAAAAAAAAGTTCTTCACGTTGAAATAAATTATAGATGTTTAAAATTCAACATAAATTTTGGGTGTCAATCAAAAATATTGACAATCTTAACCGTCTAAACAATGTTTTAAACCAAACCTCTTTCAACGTTTACAATAAAAATCTCAACATTGTAATTTTTTTGTAGACCATGCAAAAATCCGCCGCCGATATGTTTGAGAATCCAATTTCCCAAGAGTCATTTACATATATCCACATCTTAAAGCTCGCATCAGACAGCATCCTTATTTCAGCTTTTTATTTTCTTTTTGCTGTATCAGAAAAACAATTCTTGCGGCCGTTATTTTAGTTCCAGTTTCAAGAGATATTCTATTTAAGATAGGGGTTAGATGTTGATTTTTTGATATAACAGTGTGTTCAGTTATTTATAGTATTTACAGTATTTACTAGCCGGGTCAAAGTCGTATCTACCTTATTTCTCTGGACTATAAGTGAGCTACAAAAATCGATATAGAAACTGTGTATAGTTGTAAGAATTTCAATATAAAAATATAAATAAAAATTACAGTGTTGGCATTTAAAGATTAATGCCACTAAACAAATATTTATTTTTGATGCCGGTATATTTATAGATAAAATTACTAGAAAAATGAAAATAAGTACGTACTTCCGTTACCATCGCACATTAGCTGTTTTGTGAATAACGGTAAACTATAAACTGTTTTCGCACTTGTCTAAAAAATTAATTTATTGTACTAACTGTAAGGTAATATTAATACTAATGATTTTTTATTTTATTGAAGATATCTTAATACGATAATAATTTGATACTTTCAGTTCAACGGATAGATAAGTGTTTCCCGTTTTATCAGTAACAAATCCGTAACAAAATTCGTCAGATACTAACGTTAACAATTAACATAAAAAAGATAACACCAAATTATTTATTAGTTATAGAAAATTTCTTAAATAAACAATAAAAATATGTTTTTCTTTGTGTTGAAAAATTATTTCTAGGTAATCTTAATACAGGGTGATGCTTTAGTCGGCCGATGTTAAAGCTATGTCTCAGAGATCTTTTGTCAGTTAAAAGAAAACTACATTTGTTTAGGTATGTTCGTTGAGATTCGTGAGAAAGTAGAAAGGAAGTAGAAATAAAAAATCAATATGAAGAAGAAATAAATAAAATTCTACAACAATGTGACCAAAATTTACAGACAGATCAAGCCTGGGAACAAATTAAATCTGCCGTAGGAGAAGCTAGCGAGAAAATAGTTAAGAGCGACTCCAAGAGAAGTACAAACAAAGATTGGTTTGACGAAGAGTGCCAGGCGATAGCAAAGGAAAAGAAGAAGATCAGACAACAAATACTAACAGATAATAGAGAGTGTAAAAAACAAGAATATAGAATAATTCGAGGAAGATTGAAAGTTCTGTGTAGAAGGAAAAAGAGATACCACAATGAGTTGAAATTAAAAGAGATAGAAGAGAAGTTAAAAACAAAGAGGTGAGGTCATTCTATCAAGAACTTAAAAAGATGAGAAAAGGTTACCAAAGCCACTGTATTTATATGAAAGATAAAGATGGAAATTTAATTAGCGATCCGGCGAAATAATGACGGAATGGAAAAAACATTTTGAATAATTATTAAATGGTGAGGTGGACCACGAAGCAGTAGACAACTGGACGGTTGAAGAAGATGCGATAGTTGAAAGGCAGCCTACAGAGGAGGAGGTGGTGATAGCAATACAAGGACTGAAAAATAACAGAAGTCCTGGTAAAAAATGAGATATGCATAGAAATGTTTGTGGATTTTAGACAAGCATATGATAGAGTCGATAGAGTCAAAATGTATCGACCAATGGAACATTTGAGTATACCAAAGAAACTGATCCGGCTAGTTAAAATGACACTAAATAACTCTACGTGTGAAATTTCCTGGCAAGGTCACATATCAGATCAATTTACGGTAGCAAAAGGCTTGAGACAGGGAGATCCTTTATCAACTAAATTATTCAACTTAGTGTTAGTAACTGTCATCAGAAAATGCAGCATGAAGGTGGAAGAAACGATCATGAAAAATGGCACGAGTGCTTGGCATTTGCTGAAGATCTAACTATCCTAGCAAAAACCGAGAAATAATTAAGAAGAGTTATAAAGAAAATCATCGAAGAAGCACAAAAATTCGGATTGGAACTAAATGAAGACAAAACCAGATATATGATCATGGGAGGAACAGAAGGGAAAAAAGAAGACTTTAGTGTGAGGTCTGTAAGTGGTAAAAGCTATAGTTTTAAAAGGATGGACAAATTTGAATACCTGGGTGTAGTTTTAGATGAAAATGGAAAGAGAAATGGGAGCTCGAAGCTAGAATAGCAAAAGGGAATAAAAAATTTGGTAGTTTAAGAGCCCTACTGAACTCAAAATACGTTTCTAGACAAGGTAAACTCAGAATATATAAAACAGTAATTCGACCCACAGTAACATATGCCGGTGAGACATGGACATTAAATAAGAAGAAAGAGGATACTCTGGAAGGATGGGAAAGAAAAATATTTAGACGCATATTGGGAGGGCAGAAGACAGAAGATGGCCGCGGGATAAGAACCAACAATGAATTAATAGCTTTATACAAAGAACCTACCATTACCAAGTTCGTCAAGGTACAAAGAATCAGATGCCTAAACTAGTAATAACCAGAAAATTAATCGTCCCCAAAAGAAGAGGTAGACCCAGAACGAGGTGGTTTAGTAAAGTGGAGGAAGACCTTAAACACGTGAAGGTGAGGGGCTGGAAAATAAAAGCACAAAATAGAAGCGAATGGAGAAATATTGTACACCAGGTCCTTCAGAGTAGTTAAGAATCTTGTATATACATATTTAAGTTAAAGTTTTGTTTAAAATAATTGTAATAAGTTAATATTAGGATTATGTTGTAACAGAAAGCCCTATGCCTTAACGGCCTGTTGTGCGTAAAAATAAAATAAAAATGTTCGTTGAGATGCCATAAAGACTGCATTCTCATAAATTTCTAAATTAAGTATATTATATTCATCGCGGAAAGAAATATAGCCCCCTATGTATTATATTAGATAAGAAAATATTGACAGGAAGAAGAAAATCTTTATGGCAAGAACGTGTAAGATGTTGTAGAGAAATTAATTCACAGTCACCAAAGCGAATACCACGGTATTATTAGATTGATTTGCCATAATGATACCTATTAATTATTATTATGATTAATTACGCTGTTGCTTGTGCTACCCAATTATCCTTGGTCAATATATTCGAATCGTATGGTTTCACAATGCACCTTAATTCTCCTACAAGAATTACTAAAACAACATCTACCATAATTGATTATATTGTCTCAGATTTCTCACCCCTTGATGTACGCTTTACAATTATTAATGCCGAACTATCTGATCATGAAGCCGTATATACCAAGTTTAACACTCTCAACAAACAATCCTCGAAAACCAAACGTTTATTTAGGATTTTTTCTGCTCAGAACTTTCCTAAATTCCAAAATTTTTGCTCGACTTTTGTGGCACTTCACTTTGTGAACGTTGACTATAATTTCAGTGATTTTTTAGATGGTCTCGTCTGTATTTTCAAGAAGGCATTTACTTTATTACAATTAAGTTAAAACATCACAAACCCTGGACTACCAAAAGCATCCGCATATCAGCCAAAAATATGCTTTCACTTCTGCACATCAAGAAAATTACTACCAACGTCTTTATCACTGAATATATCTCCAAGTACAGAGGAACCTGTCAGAATGGTCTGGGGAGTTCTAAAAATGTTGCAAGACAAACTTGGTCCATAATAAACGATCTTCGAAATATAACTAACACAGCTCAAACATTTTCTTTTCCAAACCCTGAAAATCTAAATGAATACTTCGTTAATGTGAGTAAAAATATAACATCAACTATTTTGCCACAACAAAATCCTAGTTACAGTATTGTGCGAATTAATGGAATCATAGGCTGTTTTAATGAAAAAACAGTTTAATTAGTAAAAAAAATATATTTTGACAAAACTATAAATATTGTTCTGAAGCTATTTTCTTGTGGCATTGTAAATTAATTACTATTTAACTGGGAATAAGCCACAATTAAAGATAAAAATACGTTTATTGACGTTTCAATTTCCAATTCGGAAATCGTTCTCAAAATACAAACAGTAAATTAAACAAATTTTGTTTTTTGTTACGTAGTGAAAAATTCTTCTAATAATTTAATTTTATCTGACTCATTTATATTGAAATTCAGACATACATTATGCATTTTAAAGTAGACGACTTTAAAATGATATTGCCAATATTGTTGAGTTGCGCTCCTGGGACGACTTTACTTATAAGATAGTTCATTCGATTACATGAAATCAACTTTAACTTGAGAATATCCGTCAGAAAAAATCATAGCATGTAATTCGTCTTTAAAAAGACAAACACATGACATGATGCCAATAAAATTCTCCTGTTAGTGATTCCATAGTAAATTATGAGGGAAAAAACCAGGAAAAAAACCTCATAATACTATCCCGATATTGTAAGTATTTGTTCGTGAATTTAGTTTACCTTCAACAAACATCAAAATTCTGATTTTATATGTTACGTTATTTAAAAAAACATAAATGATGTATCCTCTATATGTTACCGACTTACTAATACTGGTATTTTCTTATTAATAACTTCCTCTTTCAATATTGGTAACCAGATCCTACTACATTCTGCCGAGGAATTTGCGACACAATTGGCCTCATTTAGCATAATTAGAGCCGCTTCTTTGATTTTTCTTTTTTTACCATCGGTTTCTTTTAGGACTATATTTGAATTATTCCATTGAACCCTATGTTCATTATCCCATGCGTGTTTACATATTTGAGATCTATCAAATTCTCTATTTTAAATATAAGATTGATGTTCACTTATTCTAACATTTAATGGCCTTGATGATTCATCTAAATAAAACTGATCGCATTCACAAGGTATTTTATAAATGCAATTCTTTGTCCTTTCTTGTTCATTTTTAGGTTTGGTTTTGGACAAAATAGATCTCAACGTGTTTGTTGTTTTGAATGTTGTTGAAATGTTGAATTTATTTTTATTTATTTCCGAATTGGAAATTGAAACGTTAATAAACGTATTTTTATCTTTAATTGTGGCTTAATCCCAGTTAAATAGTAATTAATAAAACTATAAAGGTAAACTTAGATCATTCAGTAGGAAATATGCCCCCTTTGGCAGCAATTACTGGTTTTACCCGTTTTGGCTTAGATTCTATGAGATTCTGGCAGTTGTCAGATATCCTTTCATCTCGATACCAAACCTGAATGACCGCTTCTATCATTTTTGTTTTAGTGGTATAGTCGATTTTTCGCAGTCTTGCTTTGCAAATGGCCCATAAATTTTCAATGGGGTTGAGATCGGGTGAATTACCGGGCCAATATAAAACATTAATCTTCTTATTTTTGAAAAATGCCATCATTTCCTTTGATTTGTGACAGGGAGCAGAGTCCTGTTGAAGAATCGCTTCTCCTTGGGGTTGATATTTTTGGCGTTGTTTGTCCAAATACTTTTCCAACATGGTTTTGTATTTTTGGCTGTTCATCATGCCTTCAATTGGCACCAAAGATCCAACCCCCATGTATGAAAAAACCAATTTTCTTGACTGGATGTTTTACGGTTTGATCAATATGAGATGGTGTAAGCTTTTCATTGCCAGACTTTCTGACGAATTTCGACCGCTGTCCCTGAACTAAAAAGTGGGTTTCATCTGTAAATAGGACTTTTTTCCAGTTGCCTACAGTCCAATTAGAGTATTTTTGGTCCTCAGTAGCCTTTGTTTCTTCATTCGTTCAGTTAGAAGCTGTTTTTTCTGTGGACGAATTGTCCTTCTACCATTCTCCAAAAGTCTTCTACGAACAGTTGAGTCATGAATCACTATAGCTGATGCTGCTAGATCTTGTTGTAGGTCTTGGCTTGATTTTCTTGGGTCCAATTTGCTCTTTCGAAGTAAAAATCTATCATCGGCTGGTGTCGTTTTTCTCTTTCTTCCACATTTTCCTAACCTTTTCACATCCACTGATCCCGTTTCTCGTTTACGCTTCAAAATTTTACTTCCTACCCCTGACTCACTTACACGTTCTAGCAATCTTTCTTGTGACATACTAAATAGTACTAAAACTAGTTACTAAATAATACTAAAATAGTACAAAAAACCCAAAACAACACAAGCTTTGTAAGAAATGACCTAAAACACACTCAAACACACCAACACACAGTAAGGTTATGTTTTCAATGCTTGGTCAGCTGTCAACTGTGTAGGTAGTGTTGCCAACTGTGAATATTGAAAAAATGAAAAAAAGTTCACAGTGATTCCATTAATTCGCACAATACTGTACTATCTCCAAATTCAAAAAAGGTCTAGAATTCATCTTTATAAGACCAGTAAATAAATCTGAACTGATCCAAACAATCAGTAGTATCAAAATCAAATCCTCCTGTAGTACTGATGGACTATCCATAAAAATGTTCTTACATCTCCCAAAAAATGTGTTGAAAGTCCTGGTTTCACTAATTAACGATTCATTTGAAAAAGGTATATTTCCAGAGCCATTGTTATTTCTCTTTATAAGGGTGGTGAAAAGTCTAATGTCTGCAACTATAGACCTATTGCCTTACTACTAGTCCTATTCAAAATTATTGAGAGACTTAAAAGTCCGATTTAAGTCCTTTCTCGTTAAAAACAACATTTTATCAAAAAGTCAGTTCGGCTTTTTATCTACTAAATGTACCAGCGATGCTATGTTTTCTGTACTCCATGAGGTCTGTCAAGCACTAAATAATAATCTTTATACTGCCACTGTTTTTTGTGACTACGCCAAAGCTTTTGATTGTGTAAATCACAACATTTTGATAAAAAAAACTAAATTTCTACGGAATTCGAGGTATTTAATCTTATTTGAGGAATATTAAACAATTAGACAGTTTACGAAAGATAAAAAGTAATACTATGTATTACTCGTGTAGTGACCCAACAGATAGATATCACCGACATGGAGTTGCTATTGCTCTTGACAGGAAGACCAGTAAATCGGTGACAGATTTTGTTCCAATTTTCGAACGAGTTATGTTGATCAAAATGACAGGCAAACCAGTAAACATAAATGTGACACAAGCATATGCACCAACAGCAGATAAGTCAGAAGAAGAAATAACTAAGTTCTATAAAGATCTGGAAAAAGCAATAAGACTAACAAAGAAAGAGGACATAAACATAATAATGGGCAACTTTAACGCCAAGGTGGGTAAAGGAAGATATGAAGACATAATTGGAGAGTACGGCCTTGGAGTTAGAAATGAAAGAGGCGACCTGCTGTGTGAATTCTGCCAGGAGAACGGTTTTGTCGTCATGAACACATGGTTTCAGCTCCCACCTCGTAAGTTATATACTTGGAGATCACCAGGAGACCGTCCAAATCGAATAATTAGAAACCAAATTGACTACGTTTTCATAAACAGAAGATTTCGTAACGCTATCAAAAGAATCACAGCATATCCAGGTGCTGATATTGCATCCGATCATAATCCGCTAATAGCAGATGTGAGGTTAAGACTAGCAAAAATTAAGAGAACAAATACAAATACCAGCACACCTATAAATACAAGAGAACTGATGGGAGACGAAAATCTGAAGAAGAGTTATGCGAATCAAATTAACGACAGAATGCGAGTAATAGAACAAAATGATGATATCGAAGAGATGGTCAATGATATTAAAGGAACGATTCTGGCAGTAAACAGGGAAGTTAAAACACAGATCAGAAAGAAAAAGCATAATGAATGGATGACGGACGAAATTATGGATCTAATAGAAAAGCGAAGGCAACATAAACAACAACGTAATCAAGACAAATACAAACAGATACACAAAGAAATCCGTCAGAAAATTAAGAAAGCAAAAGAACGTTGGATGGTGGAAAGGTGCAACGAAATAGAACAATTGCAGGAAAAAGGAGATAATTTTGGACTAGATTAGACTAGACTAGATTAGATTAGACGCTAATTGTATTCGAACGCAATTAGCGATTATTGAGATTGCAATTAGCAATCTCAATGACCATTAGTTGTCGACGCATTAAACTCAATAAAAAAAATTAATTGTATTCATTTTGTATGGAATATACCATGTATTTGGAATATTTTTATTAGGTTACTTGTATTGTTTTTTGATTCAATCGGTTTCTAAGGAACATAAAACAAAGATGCTATTAGCAAGAGACGCTAATTGTATTCGAACGCAATTAGCGATTATTGAGATTGCAATTAGCAATCTCAATGACCATTAGTTGTGGACGCATTAAACTCAATAAAAAAAATTAATTGTATTCATTTTTGTATGGAATATACCATGTATTTGGAATATTTTTATTAGGTTACTTGTATTGTTTTTTGATTCAATCGGTTTCTAAGGAAACACAAACACAAAGATGCTGTAAATTTATTAATGTCGATAAGAGGTTAGTGTCATTTTTCAGTCATTGTGTGAACTATTGCTGTTTGGTAGTAACATTTTGCTATTGTTTTAATCAAAATGCAACGCGAATCGAGAAAATTTGACTAATGAAGAGTGTGCTCAAATAGTGGTTTTGTTAGAAGAAGATTGGAGTTACAGACATTTAGGGGTACGGTTCGGCGTACAAGATACATCGGTCTCACGAATGATGGAACGGTACAGAGAGATCGGTAGTCACTCTAGGCGTCATCATATCCATTGGTTAGAGGCTGATTGGAATAGAGTTCTGTTTACAGATGAGATCAGATTCTGTAGGCGAGGAACGACGTTATTCGGTGGAGGGTCGGTTATAGTCTGGGGTGACGTTTCCTTAACGAAGTGACGTTTCCTTGGTGTTGTCGAATAACAGTACCATCAACGCTCACCGATATATCGTTGACGTTCTTCAAGACTACGTTGTGCCATTTGCTCCATATATTGACAAAAATTTTGTTCTAATGCCCGATAATGCACGACCGCACGTTACAAATATAGTGCAAAATTATCTAGAGGAAGTTGGAATCGACGTTATGAAATGGCCAGCGAATAGTCCCGATCTCAATCCTATAGAGAATGTTTGGGACTTGCTTGGTAGACATCTACGGAATTTTTCTAATCAACCAAACACTCTGCAGGAACTGGAACGTCTTGTCAAAATTTGGAATTAACTGGATCAGAATACTTTAAGACCGTTCACTTTAAATATGAATCGTCGATGCCAAGCTGTAATTCGTAGCAGGGCTGGAAATACGTCTTCAAAAAATTGAACAATTTCTATTTTTGAAATTAGAGATTTTGTTGTTAATTGTTTTAAGATTGTGTTAAGTTTATGAATATTGAAGATGGTAAGCGACAACATCACTAAATATGCTTGTTTTACAAAGTAAAGTAATACGAAATAAAATGCTTTTCATTTCAGTTAATATTTTCCTGTTATATGGTAAGTTTTAAATTGATGCGTTAATTTCTTGGAGTAGTGTATCTGAAAGACCATTATTATTCAGTGGAAGAGTTTCTTAACGAATAACTAAGAAATTACAGTACGTTTACGTACAAGTAAGCAAGTATTATATATATATATATATATATATATATATATATATATATATATATATATATATATATTATGTGATATTCAAAGTCTTAGTGCGCCAAGCAATTAATTAGCTAATTAATTAACTAATTAAATAAAATTATTTAAATGATATGATTATGATTCTATCACACTTTTTAATTCTCTTATCTCAGGGTTATATTCGTGCTTCAATATCTATGCTTTACATGTGAAAGGTAAGGTCCAAAGAATACCGGAATAATAAAAAAAACATATGATATAACATTATATATTGAACTAAAAATAATGAAATAAAATTCACACTCAAATGTTTTCAATAAACAATATCTCATATAATGATTCTCAAAATTTTGTTCTACGTACGTGAACCTTCAAAATTAATGGTACAAACAATATTAGTTAAAATCTCAAAATCCCAATTATTATTCTAAATCTCATAATCAAAATATTTATATCTTTTCTAAAGTAATTGTAAAAATTGTGTTATTAATAAAAGAAAAACTGCAGAAAAACAAAACTATCTCTCTCTGATGATGAGTGGTCCAAATCCTTGTTCCTTGTAGCCTATACTATCTATTTTTAGCAGCTCCCTAGGTAATCAGCAATCTTACAACAAATTGTTGCAAGTTTATCGTCCTTAATGATCTCCTTCAAATGCACGAATCGTTCAAATTATGCTAGCCTCTTCTCCTCTCGATAAACTGAATCTCTCGTTGTCCTGAGTGAAAAATGACTCTTGGAATATCTTCTCTTTACGATAAACTGAATCTCTCGTTGACCTGAACAGTGACTCTTCGAATATAAGTAGAAAAATATGACTTACAATCTTTTACTGGATCAGCTTCTGTCAGATACACTAACTACACGAAAACTCACAAACTTTCACTGCTACTGCTTCCTACCTTTGGGAAACTACCCGAGAACAACGGCCGTTCGCCTTGCACCCTTGGAAACCAACTGACTATTTTTTTTTCTTCAAAAACTAACTAAAGTCTCATTCTCAAACCAATCATCCCACCTTTTCAATCTCATCCAATCAAAACGCGTCATACATTTACCATTTCTTCATTTCGATAACACAAACAAATTTTGATATACAATTATAAAATTTCCTAAAACTTATTTATAAACTAATCTTTTTCTACCAATTCTTATGAACTAACAAAAACATGTCTTTCTAAAATCTATTATATTGTCCTAATTACTGCACAAATTTATTTGGAAAACCCGCTTCCATTGTCTAGGATTTCACTTAAGCTTATTCACGTCACTCAAATATATTTTAACAAAGAAAATAATTTATGCATATCTTACGTTTTGTTCAATATAGGTAATCCAAAGATAAAAGACTTTCATTCTTCGAAATGTTTGTTGTTTATTATTCGACTTATCTGAATTATTTAAATTTTTTGAACTTCGTAAGCATGAATTTTCATAGCAACCCACCAATACATCAGTCAATTAAGTTCGCAACTTCATAAAAAATGGATACCACATACGTCAAAGCAGCTCAAGCAGTAGCATTATTGAGAGAAGACCTGAGCCAGAGAGCTGTGGCAAATCGACTAAATTTAAGCCAATCTGCTGTGTCCCGAGTGTATCGTCGGTACCAAGATGCTAGTGAATATGTCCGCTGACAAGGAGGAGATCGTAAACGAATAACAACAGAGAGAGATGATCGATTTCTTGTATCTAAATATCTTGTATCTCTGAGAAATCGACATTTGACTGGTGCTAATCTCAAAGAAGAGTTTAGAGAGGTCTGAGGTGTGGTTACCAGCATTTGGACAGTCAGAAGGAGACTGAAAGCAGCCAACCTGACACCTAAAAGGGCAACTACTGGTTCCAAGCTAACTGCTGCGCAGAAGCAAAGACGACTAGAATTTGCTCGCGAACATCTGGATTGGGACGACTTTCAATGAAGTCAGGTATTATTCTCCAACGAAAGTAGGATCTGCCTACATGGCAACGACAAGAGGCGTCGAGCCTATAGAAGGCCAGGGGAACGATTTGCTCACTGTTGTATACGAGAAATTGTGTCATATGGAGGCAGTTCTTGTATGTTTTGGGCAGGTATTTCCATAGATGGGAAAACCGAGCTGGTTTTCGTGCCTGGTGGGGGACGTGGAGAAGGTTTAACGGCGGATCGTTACATCAGAGATATTTTGGTGGAACATATGGTTCCATACACGGGATTTATTGGTAATGCCTTTATTTTAATGCATGATAATGCACGGTGTCATACCGCACAAGTCACCACCACCTATCTGACTGAGATCGGTATACCTACAATAAATTGGCCTGCGTTGAGTCTTGACATAAATCCAATAGAAACTGTTTGAGATGAGCTTAAACGAAGGGTCCGGAGCAGAACTCATGCACCAAGGAGCATAATGGAATTAAGAGCTGCGCTGAATGATGAATGGAAAGCAATGTCTCAAGAATTTATTAGAAAAGTTATGAGATCTATGCGAAATTCATTGGAAAGTGTAATTAGGAATAGGGGTGGTAATATCAGATACTAAAAAAACAAAAAAATTCATTTTGTAATTGATGATTTCTCTGTTCATTACGTCTTTCTTGGGATAGTTCCAATGATGAATATTTGAGAAACTATGTTCGTATTGCGTATTGTTTTTATAATGCGTCTTCCAAATAATGAAATAGCAGTTTTTGTAAGTTCAATAATAAAGTTATATCGCTTTTGAGTGGATTGTTTTGCACTCAAGTGTGTATATATATATATATATATATATATATATAAATATTATAATATATATATATATATATATATATATATATATATATATATATTTGGGTATCACATGCAGCAGCTTAAACTATTCTTAAACTAGTTCGTAAGGTTTTATTGCAATTTGCAATTTAGTTAAATTTTGCAATGGATTGTATAATTTATTATCTTTTATTTTGTGATATTGATGATTTATGCAACTTTAGTTAATTTTAATTGATATTTTTTGACTTTTGGTAAAGTTTGTCCATAAAATTGTACAATTTTCAGTGACAATAAAGCATATTTCTATTCTATTCTACCTAACCTTCATTATTGTATATGGCACAAAAGGACGAATTAAGAAATTGCACAACTGACATACAAAAAGATAAAAGATCAATTTATATTCAATTAAAATTATCGTAAAGTATCTTTGTAGCTAATATTTTGAAAAAATATTTAAAAGTGTTTTAAATGTGTCAAATTAAACATTTAATTTTATTGTAATAGATTTACGTACTGTTAATCTGTAAGAGCTTCTTGAGTATAGGGTTGTCGATAGGATACAGCAACATCCTGTATGTGAGTGTGTATGTGTGTATTTATGTATATACGGATTGGCCCATTTCTACGCGAAAATATATGACATGAAAAATCTATCAATTATAATATATATGTAGTTGCAGAGAAATTGATAAATTCGCTAATAAAATCAAAAGTAGATTAAAATACTTCAAAATACTCTATGGTATCGTGGAAAATCAGAACCTATAAATTAATATTACATGTTTTGCAAGTGGCTAAAACGTAGGTACACATGTCATTTCGCAACACCTTTCCGATACATCTAATTGCCTAAAAAGTATACAGGGTGCGTGTCCCATTGAAATATTAAAACTATTAGCCCACCTTTCTCGGCGGAGGTTGCATCTTCTGCTCCGTGTGACGATATTTCGGGGGGCAACCATTCACTACGCGTTCACCACAACTCCCGTCGTCGTAGCAGAAACTCCCGACTTCGCCATCAACTCCGCTAACGGCAGCGGCTGAACTTCTATCGATTATGTGACTTCTGACGGGCGACGAATGGGGGGCGGTTGTGCCGGTGGTGCACGAGCTCTCCGCCGCCTCCAACGACGACGACACAAATCCGAACCGCCACCTACAATGATAATGTCTTGAAAAACATCGTTGCCGACTTTAATATTATTTCTTTAAACCTTATTTTTTCTGAAATTATTTTATTGTTAAATTCTATTTTTTTAATGCCATTCATTAATGTAACTTATAATAATTTAATTACTATTTTAATGGTAATAAGCCACAATTAAAGGTTAAAATGTTTATTGACGATTCAATTTCCACTTCAGAAATCCTTCTCAAAATAGAAACATATATTAATTAAAGAAATTTTGTTTTTTGTTATTTGGTAAAAATTCTAATAATTTAATTTTATGACTTATTTTTTTTTATTTAATAAAACTCCAACAGGTATCTTATGATTATTGCTATCTGATCATTCACTATGATCAATAAGCAAGTTAGTTCTATATACAAAATATTACAAAAAACTTGATCTAAGGTTATATTCAGCAATATTCCTTAGGCTCTAATACATCCTAGTACTACTAGCTAACGTGTACACTTTAGCCATACTTTGCTTCGCTTTTTAACTTTCACTCACTTATAGCACTAACTCAAACGACTTCGTTCTCTTAAGTCTTCTTATCTGGTTGGCGTTGTCTAGGAGTTTGATGGCCTCTACATTCACGTGGTTGGAGGGCCCTTGTTCATGACTCTCGGTAAACTTACTTATTGTCTGGATCTTCTTCTTTTTGTGCCACTCCTATCGGAGATTGGAAATCATCAAGGCTATTCTAACCTTGTTTACGGCTGACCTAAAGAGTTCATTAGTGGTGCAGCCAAACCACTCTCTCAAATTCCGCAACCATGACATTCTTCTACGGCCTGGATTCCGTTTTCCTTCTATTTTTTCCCTGCATTATATTTTGAAGTAATGCGTATTTATGTCCTCTCATCAGGTGACCAATATATTCGAGTTTTCTTCGCTTTAGCGTTAACAAAATCTCTGGGTCTTTTCCTATTCTTCGTATTACTTCACAGTTTGTTATTCTTTCAACCCAACTAATCTTCAGCATTCGACGGTAGCACCACATCTCGAAACTTTCAATATTTGTCATGTTGTTCTGTTTGAGAGTCCAGGCCTCTACACCGTATAATAGCGTGTTAAATACATAGCCTCTCAGCATTCTTAATCGTAGAGGGATGCTTATATTTCTGTTGCAGAAGAATTTTCTCATCTTTATGAAGGTTGCCTTGGCAATTTCGATACGTCTTTTAAGTTCCCAAGTATTTGTAACTTGATACTTTTTCAACTTGAGTGCCGTTTATACTAATACGCCGGTTGTGTCATGTTTTTTACTGAAGACCATATACTGGTTTTTTTAATATTTATATTGATATTGTCTGGATAACCGTATCCATCTGGAGATCTCGATGAAGATCACAGTTTCTGAAGTACCATGGAGCGTTAACGATGTTCCTTAATACTTTATTCTAATATCGTTGTATATGTTGGATGTTACTTTCTTTTGTACAGTCCCATAGCTGTATACCGTATGTCCATATCGGTTTAAGGACTTGCTTATACAATAACAATTTGTTATAAGTAGACAGAGTGGATTTTTTCCCCATCAACCAGTATATCTTTCTCAACTTAATTACTAATTCCTCCTTTTTTTTCTTAATATGTGCTTTCCAACATAGCTTGAAATCTAATGTCATACCATATATTTCGCCGTATTTGCATAAGGTATTTGGTTTTTATTTTACTATAGTTTATTTTTATGAACGAGAGAGTAATTAGCATAATTTTAACTGGTACCTCCGACCACTCCATGGGCGTGCTTAAGATTAATTGAAAAATTACTTTGAATAATTGTAAAAAATAAATGAATTATTTCAGTGTTATAAAGTGTTATGTGTATGTACACAAAAGTGACCTCTTTTATCACACACTATATTAGAACTGACTGGCCTACATTAAAAAGGGTTTTAAAAAATTCCCATTTTTTTTAATTTTTAAAAATTACAAAGAGAAAAAGAGTTTTTAAAACCGTCTAAGGTATGTTAAATAGATGAATAAAAATATTAATATAAAACTTACAGCTACTTGTTACAAATCCAAATCAGATTCAGAAGATGAACTTTCAGAACCAAGATTTATAATAACTGGCTCGATCATTTTATCAGTAATATTGTCCAGCTTCCACATTTTTTCCTCTTTTTTAATAGTGTGATTTGCTGCCTTTTCCCAGTTTTCAGGTTTTACATTATTTACGGCCTCCAAAAACAACTGTTTAACATCATGAATTTTAAAAGTGGTATTTTTTCTTGAAACTTCACTCTTTATCTGTGCCATACCAGTTCAATCGGGTTTAATTCACAATGATATGGTGGGGATCTAAGTACTGTCATTCCACGATTTTTGGCAATTTCATCAATTTCGTATTTTTTAAATTTTTCTTTATGAAGGGCACACAACGAATAAAGTTCCTTTCTTATAGATCCGGGATGGTACGTAATATTTTTTGAACTCAGTCAATTCTGCAAGTCTTTTTTTAACCACTTGGTTGTGGGCATTCCTTCTATAAGTCTGGAGTGGTAACTTGCATTATCCATTACTATTACACAGTTCTTAGGAAGAAGATCTATCATTTGTTCGAACCATTCTTGAAAGACATCAGCGTTCATGTCTTCATGGTAGTCACCGGTACGAGTTGATTCAAAAGTTAATAAACCACCTTCAACAAAACCGTCTGAACTGCCAATGTGTACTATTATCAGCCTGCGTCCCTTTCCTGATGGTGGGTTTAAACCAGTAGATAAGTTATTTACAAAAGCGTGCCTTTAACAGTTTCATCCTGCCAAAATTTATTTGGTGTATGACCCTCGTTGATCCATGTTTCATCAAGATAAAATATTTTCTTTTTTGGTTTCTCATTTCCTTTATGGTTCTTAGAAAATGTCTTCTCCATATAGCAATATCGCTTCTTTCTAATAAAATAGACTTTCTGGGATTCTTTTTCCAGCAGAAGCCTATTTCTTTTAAAAGTTTCCAGAACGTACTTCGACTCATTTCTGGGTAATCCTTATCATCTCGAACTGAGACAAGAACTTTATCCAATGTTGGAAATTCTTGTCTAAAGAAGAATTCATGCACTTTCCGTCGAAGTCCTTCTTTAAAATGATATTCTATTTGAAATTTTGGTTTCCCTGGAGCATTACGTGGCATTTGAAAACTACCACATTTCTCTTCTTTAATAACTCTGTAAATCGTAGATTTCCCAACACCAAGTGTACTGCTAACTAACTCAACGGTCTCATCAACACTTTCACATAAACGTTTGTCTGTAAATGATTTAAAACAATTAAATATTAATGTTTTTTCATTAACTGTTAAAGGACCAATTTTTCGGCGTTTACACGGCACTTCCAAATTTTCCATAACACTAGTATACACAATAAACTGCAACTTGCAACTGAAGTACCTACTTTTAGTGAACTGTTAAGAATTTTGAATACGCCACTTGGACCTTCCTACAAAATGGAAAAACCCACTATCACATTTTCTGTGGAATAAGTTTAGAAGGTAATTATCTAGTCAATTACTGTCGTAGATTCCTGGAATTAAAGAATTAAATGTTTGATTGTTGAAACCCTTACTTCATGGAATGCACTCATTTCAGATAAAATAAAACGTTTTATTTTATCTAAAGAATTAAACTTTATTTTGCAATTAGGTAGGTACTTATTAAACTTTTATTGGTTATATATAACCAATAAAATAAACATCTTACATTTCTTGCAAATTCATTAGTACCTGGTAATCGTCATCACTCCGACACTGGCAACTTTATTTAGGGATTAGTAACCCTCACAACTATTGTATTCTATTCTGCTCCAACCTTTATACCTGGTGGTCATACTCAATTTAAAATTGTTTTCCTATATACTTCTGTAAACTTGTTGACAAATATCTGTTTTTCATTGAGTCACCCGTATCAACAGTTTAGGGATTTGCATACATAATTTATTGTTTTATTACTCTCTCGTACATAAAAATACACTATAACTGGGATATGTTGTTCTCTTTTATTAGTAAAATTGACATGAACAGAGTTTGTTTCATTCAATTTGATACGCCATTGCCTGGTCCAGATGTTAATTTGTTCAACAGAGTTCTGTAAGTAGAGTATGGGCCACTTGAGCCTGGGAAAATTTTGTATCTCAATAGCATTGTAAGCTCCTCCCACTTTGACCTTTGACCCCGCAGCCCTCGCAACCGCAGCCATCGCGGCCGCAGCCCCGTGGACCGCAACCCTTGTGACCGCAGGGGGTGAACATTAATAAATTTACGCCGTAATCGCATCGATGACGTAATCGCATCGGGTAGGAATTAAATGTTGGTTTTGTAAATTATTTTTAATTAATCGTTGTTTGAATCATGTGTGTAAAAAGATGTAAGGGTTATGTAGCAGCGTGTATTTAATTGGTTACTTTCGATATGCTATTTTGCGGAACATATTTTTATTAAAACTAGTTGAAGACCCACAATCTCGAAGTACGATAAGGATACAAATTTGTATATAGGTATTTTGATAGGCTGTTAGGAGAAACACTCAAAATTGATAAAGTTAAAGGCTAGAAAGGAAAGAAAACCGCAGAGCTGCTAGGGTGAGATAAGAAGAACTGCAGTATACAAATAAACGTATGGCACAGATATGTACATTAACAGGAAACGTTTGTATATTAGATAAAAAAATAATCGTAAATTGCAATGAGTGAATAGATGCTACCATATCATTCAGAATAACAATTTATGTATTTATTGCAGAGCATAGTTTAAAAATTACAACACGAAAAAAATAGCACTTAAAAGGCTTAACTTAGGACGGCGTACAAAGTATATATGAAGACGAATGAATGGTATAAATCAAACATTACTGCTTGACATGGACAACAATGATCGTTTTTCATTATGACCAAATCAGTGAGGTTATCGGTTATAGACATCATCGTCTAATGTTTAGGGATTAACCATCTAACAAGGGATGTGAGACGTGAAATGTCACGTGAAATGACGTGAATGTTGCGACATTCGACGCGAAATGACGTGAAAGATGATGTGACATTCGACGCGGGACATGACAGTTATGTGAATAACAAAACCAATGACACTGCCAAAACAGCACTATATCGTATCTTTGTTGCTATTGATCCGATTGCATTGTATGAAGCGTCAGACGAAAGGTGAGAGGATAATGAATATGTCAAGATAAAAAACAGACACAGAGACATTGCCGAAACGGCATAACAACATATCTCTGTTTCTATCGGTCAGATTGCTACATGGAACATGGTATATGAAAGGGGAGGGGGTAACGAATATGTTAAGATAAAACCAGCTAAAAAGACAATGCTAATACGACACTATATTCCATCTTCTGCGATAGTTTTTCGATTTTAACGATAAAAGCGTTAAACGAACGAGGATGGGGTAATGAATATAAAAACAGACCTCATCGAAAAAAACTTCTCTATCTCGAAACAATTCATATGATATGTCATTGAAATGGATATAACGTACAGCAGCGGCTATCGCCGGAAATAAAACGAATAGGAACGTATACCATTCTTTACATATGACCAAACCACCGAAAGTGTCTAGGTATACATGTATTTCGTCTTACACACACACACACACACACACACACACACAACACACACACACAGACACACACACACACACACACACACACACACACATACGACACACACACACACACACATAATGCATACGTAACACACGGACCAGCAGAGACGTAGAAAGTATCGCGTAATGACTCATCGAAATGGTAAAATCAAATATAATGTCACATGGAAAGACCGTAGCTCATTCTCACATTATGACCAAACTACCGAAAGTATCTTTGATCCGATTGCAACGTATGAAGCGTCAAACGAAAGGTGAGAGGATAATGAATACGTCAAGATAAAAAAACCAACACAAAGACATTACCAAAACGGCACTATATCATATCTTCGTTGATATTGGTCCAAATGCAACGTATGAGGCGTCAAACGAAAAGAGGTGGAGGTAGCGACTAGGTTAAAACAAAAAAAACAAACATAAAGACAATGACAAAACGGCACTAGATTTTATCTCCGTTGTTATTGGTCAGATTACTACGTTTAAAGCGTTAAAATGAAAGAGGAGTGGTAACGAATACATTAAGACAAAATAAAACCAAACATGACGACATTGTCAAAACGGGCGTATATCATATGTTTGTTGTTATTGGTCAGAGTACTACGTTGAAGGCGTTATTTTTTGAGGCGTTAAATGAACAAAGATTATCTAAGAGAAAAAAAACAAACACAAAGACATTGCCAAACGGCGCTATAATATATATTCGTTGCTATTGAACCTATTTGACGTGTCAAATTAATGTAGGATTCTACGTCTATCACAATTATTAATCTCGTCAGACAAATCGCATTCTCATGTCACTTATCGGCTACAGTCTTTCACTATGACCAAGCCATCTAGCACCTATCGGTCATCATAGAAAATACATTCATTCGGTATATCGCTTCTTGTTCAGGGTATAGTCAAAACAGTTCTTCTTCTACCTCGAAACAGTTCGTGAAAGATACAGGAGAGGTGTTTGATTATTCCATACCACGTTCATTACTAACTGCAGTACCTGAGACGTACACATGGGGTACCTGAGACAAACAGACAACAGCAGAGACATAATGACAGAAGGTCACAGACGTACACAGAGACCATGAGACACCAGCAGGGACATCCTGACAGATGGTCACAGACGTACACACAGAAAACCATCAGACACCAGCAGATGAGACATAAAATTAGCGACAAATAGCAAAGAACATCAAAAACGTTGCCAAATACTCGAGTACGTATCCGATAGACGTAATCTTTGAATAAACGAGACAAAAGACTGAACTTCTGTGAAATATGTTAAAATACAATAAAACTATGTGAACTTCAGTCAAAAAAAAAATACCTATAGAAAAAAGCAAATATAACGAAAAACATACCTTAAAACAGAAGAAGTACTAATGTGTAAACAAAGAAGGGGTTACACCCTCACGGGAAATACACCGCCTCACGAAAAAAGCAAAGCACAAAGCTAACGAAACACAATGAAAATAAAATAAAACGTTAAAAACCATAGCAGACCATAGCAACCTAGCAGACGAAAAAAGAAATAATGCATAAAGTCGACAAAATACAGTGAAAATACATTAAAAAACATCAAAAACATACACACAAATGTAAAAAAAAATGGAAAAGCCATCTAGCATTTAACATGTAATCGAAGCAATAAAAAAAACATCAAAAAGAATAAGAGGTGACACGCATAAACGAAAATTAATAGGCACCATCCGACGGCAAAAGAAATAATGCATAAGTCGTCGAAATACAATGAAAATACAGAAATATCTATTAAAATACTGCTAAAGAATCGCAAACGGTTAAAATAGAGTAAAATACAATAAAACATACTCAATTATACCAAAAAACGAGAGGTTAGACTGAAAATTAACAACAAATAGCAAAGAACATCAAAAACGTTGCCAAATAACTGATAGACGTAATCTTTGGAAAAAACGAGATAAAAGGCCGAAAATCGGCGAAATATGATAAAATATAATAAAACTATGTAAATTACTATCAAAAATAAATACCTGCAAAGAAATAAGCAAATATAACGAAAAACACACCTTAAAACAGAAGAGGTTCGAATGTGTAAAACAAGCAGGGCACAAGAATGGAGGAGGTCGACTACGTCATCAATCTCACACAAATAAATATTAAACCGATGTATCTAGGTAAAAGCAGAAGAAGAAGAAAGCCACAGACCTTTCATGCCCCGAAACACAAGGTCTAGTAGAAGACACAGCAAATATACAGCAACAGTGTAAAAGAAGGCAAAGATCCAAGAATGACCAAAATACAACAGACATACAGCAACAGTGTAAAAGAAGACAACTATCAAAGAAGGAAAACCACAAGAAAGTAGTTTCAGAACATTATCAAAGAAGGATCAACTAGAAGGTACATCAGACATACAACAGTGTAAAAGAAGACATATATCCAAGAATGGTCAAGATACATCAGATATACAACTGCAAGGACCAAAGAAAAATCATACTGATTTACTCACGACAGCTGATAAAAACGACTTAGCATCGTTTTCGGAAAAGGCTTTCTGTTGCTGCTGTGAAACGCAGCAGCAGCACACATATTAAACACACCTTCATCCTGGTTTACATACAAAAAAAAAATACTGATTCATAATTGTATAAGCATACATTTATATATAATCAAATAAAAATATATGATAGGGCGCCAAGAGGCCTTAAACATATCATTTTGTTAGAACAGACGTCACAACGTATTTCGTCATTCGAAATCCTGTAATTTGAGGTGTCATACGATCAGATTCGACAATTAATGTTAATAATAAACGATAGGGTGTCAAAGAGACCTTATACATGACATTTCCTTAAATCAGACATCACAATGTAATTCATCATTCAAAATCCTGTAATTTGATGGGCTCATACGTCGATTTCCGCTTATCCGTTCAAATATATAGGGTACAATGCCATAAAGGCCGTTGCGATAACTTGGTCGAACTGTTAATGCTTATTTATTGTTATTGACATTAAAACAAAACCATTGGCATAGAAAAATCTCTTATCGCAGTTTGATCCTAGCAAATCCTAACTCGCTCAATTTTACACCAAGTGCTCCGTGCAGTATACCATTAGAAAGGTCTTTTCATGCATATTACGGAAATCACTAACCAAGTGCGATACGATCATTATTTATGGCTAAAAACATCATCAGACGAACCAACGCCAAATTCCCAATTCTCTTGTACTAATACACATTATATCTTTATAAAATTTATCTACAAACGTGGAGGCCTAGACGCTAACTGAGACGCTCACCGAAAACTCGAGATGCGGGTGTACCGACGCATTCTTCACCGAACATGGTACCAAGATGGAGATAATTCGCAGAATCGGAAAAGATAAAGAAATCGTGAACACAATTAAACAAAGAACACTTGAATATCTAAGCCTTATATCAAGACACGATAAATATCGTATACTGCAATTGATTATCTAGGATAAAATAGATAGTAAGCGCGGATTAGGCAAGAGAAGACAGTCATGGGTCCAAATCGGTGGAAATGGTTTTAGGGTGCACATCAGTCGAGCTATTCCGAAGTTCCGAAAGCAAGATCAGAATTGCCATGTTAGTAGCTAACGTGCGCAATGGACAGGGTACTCAGAAATGTGAAACCAATATTAGTGTATACTGACCATTCACGTATAAAAGTGCCAAAATCGAAGACATAAAAATTATTGTCCTTAAAAACATTATATTTGTATAAAATTAATAATAATCGAAGACTTGGATTTTTTATAGAAATAGTTTTAATACACAATATATTTCAATTTTATTTTATTCATTTTAGTTATAAACAGGATGAAGCCTCTGATAAGACTGCATGTGTTATGAAGTAAAAATGATACCAAAACCGCATTTTTTACTTTTATAACATGTATAGAGACACAGCTAACCACATTATACGAAATGTAAAAATTGATAAGAGCCATTCTCATACCACAAGCATAATTTTACGGGAAATGTTTTATCGTGTGGTTTCTACTAATAAAAACCCTAAATATATTATTTTGTTCTAGAATTTTAAGTTGTGATAGCCGAGAATATAAATAATCGAATCTAGCCAGAATTATACATAGTATTTATTCTTTCGACGACGCACATAGTGTACAGTTATATAGTGTGTGTGTGTGTGTGAATAATAAAAGGTAGGTGATTCTTCTTTAGTAAATAATGACAAATATAATTATTTTAGTATTTCTTGCGTTTTTCTAAATTGTATAATGCACCCCATATTTTTAACTGACTTTACGTTTTATTTCAAAAATAACAGCTCTTTATGATACATTTCTACTATACTTCTTCTTTTATCATTTCCTTGTTATGCAAATAAATGAGAGAGGTTTTTACTCTCTATATTAAGATAATAGTATATGATTTTACGGTTAATTTTTTATTTCTAATTTGATTTAATGTATTTTTTCTTTCTTGCGTTTTTAACTGTTGGTTAAATCTGTCCCGATATTTTTAATTAATTTTTCGTTTTATTTCGAAAATAGCGACTTTTATCTCACATGTTTATCATACTTTTTCTTTTTAGAAAAATAATGATAAATATATGACCAAGAGCTGCATACTATATTTTATCTACGGCACTTAGACGATGCTATGTTAAATTTTATCGACATTGCATACTATGTTCGAAACTTAGGTAATGCCATGATTCATTTTAAAATACGAGTTGTATACTATATTGTATCTGCGAGAGTTAGGATGGTGCTGTTGGAGATGAAAGAAAATATCTAGCATTAGTCGACTTTTATTTGATTTATTAAAGTGTAAATATGTACAATCTTTTATATTTTATATTAAATACTATTAATTATTTTCTCTGAAACATATGCTCTTCTTAATGTATGTTTTATTCAATGATATCCAAGCTTTGTAATTCAGCGATAATTTTCATTGCTTCGTGGCTACTTAATGCATCTGGCATGAGTTTAAGTCCATCTACTAGGAAATTGGGATCGTTGTTTTCATTATAGAGGAGCCACATTTTGTTCAATGACTCGTACAGCTGTCCACTTTCAGAACTTGGTCTCTGATTTGTTTTTGACTCGTTTTTGGCTGTGCTGCTTTCCATATAATGGTTTATCCTTTTCGCTTCAACGTTTTCATTTGAACTCGTCTTTAGCAGCTCCATGTCTTTAGTTGATAAACAATGTCTTGACGAGGGTTTTCTTCTTCTTCTTCTTTCCTCTTCAACATACATGGGTTTGATAATTTTCTTGAACTTGTCTGGGAATGCTTGATGTCTCAAATATCCTCGGGAATCTCGATGAATACCTGTGACTTCTAATATTTTTTTATAGTTAATGCAATCGTTTGGCGTAAAGTCTTGCGGTTCCTTGTAAAATATTAAATTATATAATCCATTAGTAGCTTTATACTGATTATTATTAACCCATATATTTTTGGAGTAAATTTTATTTCCTTATCACCCATTACCCATTTATCAGTTTTCCAAACATACTGTGGCCCATAACTTCGGTCGATATCTGGCGAATGATGCCAATATTTTTGAAGGTGTTCTTCATCGGAGCTCTCTTCATCCTTCTGCTGTGTATTGTTCAGATGATTGTTTTGATGTTCGCTAGTGTCTTCATGATTTTCCGATTGATGTGTAGTTTTTAGAAAATTGTTTATTTCTGTAAGAGGTTCAGTTATAGGTGTGAAAATTGTTTCGAGATGTTCTTGTTGATCACTCTGCATTCTTTTGAGAGCTTTGTACTTTGTTCCAATAATTTTAGCAAGCTGCTTAATACGCTGTTCTCTGTTCAACATCCTGTGACTAAATGTCGATTCTGTAGTTAACAGCTCTAGTTATTACCTGCTGACTAGCGGTCTACGGTGTTGCAGACTGGATGCTTTCTCGTTGTAGAGTGCGGACAGACTTGTTGCTGACAGGACGCTTTCTTGTTGTAGAGTGCGGACAGACTTGTTGCTGACTGGATGCTTTCTTGTTGCTGACAGGACGATGAAGATGCAGACTGTTGGCTGACATGTCTTTGATTTGTCGTTAACTAGACGTTGACTACTGCCAGACTTGATCCTCACTGGACTTAGACAACTCTGACTAGACACTAACTCGTTGATGACAGCGCAGTGTGTGGTTTCACATTTTAAATCTCAGACATAAAGTGATGGTTCATAAATGTATGTTCTATGCCCTTCTGTCAACATATTTCTGTTAGTGTCTACCTATCTCTGCTAACTTCTGTTCTCTTCTGCGCATGTGCTTTTGATGATCTCTGTGATCCTCTGTTCCTTTTGATGTTATCTGCTGTGTTGTTCTTCTGTGGTGTAAAAGCGTGATGTAAAGCTATTTTGTTCTCTGTTCTCCTATACTTACGTCTATGGTTGTTTATCAATGTGTCTCTGCATATCTTAGTATCCTTTGTTGTTATCTGCTCTGTAGTTTTCCTGGGACGTAGAAGCGTGACGTAAAGCTCTGTTGTTACTTGCTGTGTCGTTCTCCTGTAACATAAGTAACTGGGTTAAGTTAAACTATGGTGTTTTTAGTTATATGTACCTACACCAATTTAATCAGCACAGAGTATCTTTTAATTTCTAATAAATTTCTTTTTTCATAGTTGGCAGTATTGCTTCTTTTTATGTTGGCTCTACTGATACTAACTTGCATCTTTCGTATAAGTTATTCTAAGCCA
Source organism: Diabrotica balteata (assembly GCA_918026665.1). Lineage (NCBI taxonomy): Eukaryota > Metazoa > Arthropoda > Insecta > Coleoptera > Chrysomelidae > Diabrotica > Diabrotica balteata. Next base: position 26,743,225 of record OU898284.1, read on the forward strand.
TATACGTAACAGATGTACTAGTTTTATCTTTAAGTATGTGAAAAGAAAACCCATGTTTCTCAATCTCTCTCTCTCGCTCTTATGATTCATTATTTGTACTCTTTAGCCTTTTTCTAAAGGTATCGATTACGTATCTACAAGTGTTTGAGACCCCCAATTATATAAATAATCATTTTTTATTAGTTCCAAACTATAAATAAAAACAAGTACTTTAAACATTACTTTTATTTATTTCCTAGTATCTTTGCTACAGTAATATAAATGTTTTTTTCATATTTCCAGTAGACACGCTGGAGCCTCTTTAAAATATGCTGTCGTCGATTTGCTTTTCTTAAAATCATGATAAATAGATCATTTTTCGGGCTTCGCCGCTTTTACATATAAACATTCCTTTGTTCATCTTAAATTCCATTTGATGAGGTAGATGATGTTCTGTAATTGCATCTGTTGGATCGAATACTATCTCATTATGTTCATTCCAGAAATGGGACGTAATCACAATTTCATTTGAGTAGAACTTTGCACCTACTACCACGTTTGTCATAATCCCATACTGCCTGGCAACTTCGTGAAAGATTAAACTAGCCGGTAAACATGCGCCTGCGTAGCTGGCTCGAATAAATTCTTGCTCGATACATGTCTTGATCAAGTTTAACTGAATGTACTGTTTCATACTGGAACAACCGAAGTATCTGCTTTAACTGTTATTCGATGAAATGAAAACTTGTTGGTAATATTCCGAGTGTGTTAGCGATGAAAGTGGTATAGAGTAATCAAAATTTTTGGGTATTTATATCTCAAATTTCGAATAAGTTGGTATACAGTGTTTATAGTACTTGCTGTATTATGTTGGTAGTACTGATACTTCCTTGTATCTCTCGTAGCTGAGTAGGAAAAAATATAACCAAGTTCAATAAATGTGTAAAAGGCAGCACTTTTACATTGATTCTTATGTAAGAACAAGCACAAATCTACACATTTCAAGGGCCTTGTGACAATAACATAATACCATTCAGTTTTCCGTCTGACCAAAGTCTACCTTTACCATGCATTAAGGTATTTTCCTCATTCTGTTTCAGATAATCCTAGCATTCAGACGTGTGCTCTGGTAAGCGTAACAAAATTTTGAAAAATTTTTGAATTTTAAAAATTTATTTTTTAGTACTGTTGTCTGATTTGGTCTATATTTTTTCGATTTTACAAATTTTATCCTTTAATAACTAAATAATGGACAAATTTATAATTGTTAAAGACAATGTTAAGAAAATTCGTAAATTTGGCGTCCAGGGACGAACTTTAGAATTTAAAATTAGGCCCATCCCTCAGGGTGCCGAACCTATAGGTTGGATTAAAAAGGCCATCGAGGGGATAGTGGTTAAGGGTACTGAAAATATTCTACCACATCATCAGGTTGGTTTCACGTTTTGCAGTAAGGATTTTGCCAGAGGTCAGGGTTGGATGAGATTCAGGCCTGCTTCTGAAGTTACCGTTGACGATATATGGAATAAAATAAGTTCCATATATCAGAGCAATAGCACCGGTCTCAATACTGAAACGTTTTGTCTCGGTATTACCACCGTAAAGATGCCTACTGGAAAATACCGTGGTTACAATTATAACTCTTTCAATGAGGAATGTTCAAAGCGTAAGGGTATCATTGCTATTAATAATAAAGATAACCTGTGTCTCCCTAGAGCATTGGTTGTAGCTAAAGCTTACGTGAATAAAGACCCTGAATTTGTAAAAATACGGCGCGATATTGGAAAAATACAAAGAGAAAGAGCGGTGCAGTTAATAAATGGGGCTGGTGTTGTTATTCCTGGTGAGGGAGGTGGTATTCCTGAATTGCAAAAATTTCAGAGTTACCTAAAAGATTATAAGATTACCGTGTACTCTTATGGTAATAAGGGTCGTGATGTTATCTTCGAAGGTAATGGCGTAGGTCCATCATTGAATTTACTCCATCACGAGGGTCATTACAATGTCATCACTTCTTTGACATCTGTGTTTGTCAGTCGGTACTATTGCGAGGCGTGTCATCAACCTTACAATAATAAAAATGAACATAGGTGTGGCGGCACGTGTTTTGCTTGTCGTCGTTCACCAGCTTGTTCTAAAAGTGTTGTAAAAGTTTCGTGTGAGAAATGTGGTCGTAGCTTCTACGGTGAAACATGTTTCAATGCTCACCTAGGATCTGTATGCGATAAAATTAAGAGGTGCAAGGAGTGTTACAAAATGTACACCAGAAAACATGTTTGTGGTGAGGTTTTCTGCAAAACTTGTAAAAAGAGTTGTTCTTCTGAACATCTTTGTTATATGCAACCCGACACTGGCGCTCCGCCAACGAAAGATTTTCTCTTCATTTTCTACGACCTGGAAACTCGCCAAGACAAATTAATGGCTGACGGTTCGCTTCTTCAAGAGCCGAATCTTTGTGTATTTAATCAACGTTGTGTTAACTGTCTTCTTGAGGTTAGGTTAGTTTTCTGTCAGACCTGCGGATTTCGACAAAAAGTATTAAGTGGCCTTGATGTAATAACACTTTTTATGAATCATATTCTCGAAATTAGAAAAAAATTCAAGAATGTTGTTGTTCTGGCTCATAATGGAGGTGGTTTCGATCACCAATTTATACTCAATTACATCCTCACAAAAACCGATTTGACCCCAGATCTCATTATGCGAGGTACAAAGTTGGTGTCTATGAGTGTCGGTAATGTTCGGTTTCTCGATTCTTTAAACTATTTTCCTATGCCCCTGTCTGGTCTACCTGAATCTTTTGGCTTGATAGAGTTAAAGAAAGGATACTTTCCTCACCTGTTTAACAGAGAGGAAAATCAAAATTATGTTGGAGCTATGCCTGATTTACAATTCTATGATCCCAATAATTTGAAGGAAAAAGCACGTGGTGAGTTGATGACGTGGCACGCTGAAAGAGTAAATGAGGGCTATGTCTTTGATTTCCAAAAGGAGCTCGTTGAGTACTGTATTTCAGATGTTGAAATTTTGACGCAATCTTGTCTTATTTTCAGGAAACAGTTGATCGATACATCGAGTGTTTGTCCTTTCATGGAAGCTACAACTGTTGCTTCCACCTGCAATAAAGTATTCAGGCGCAACTTTCTACAGCCAAACACTATAGGTCTCATTCCTAAGGGCGGCTATCGTTTTAAAGATAATCACTCTAAAATAGCGTTGCAGTGGTTGTTGTGGGAAGAAAAACAGCGTGGTATTAACATTCAACATGCTGCTAGGGGCCCTGAAGCTCTTATTGGTAATTGTAAGGTGGACGGTCTTTACGAAAAGATAGTTTTTGAATTCCAAGGTTGTTACTATCATGGATGTCCTACTTGTTATCCCGAAAATAGAACTGCTCCTCTTCATGATGATCCTTCCGATTGTATGGAGAATCGTCATGATAAAACAGTTGCTAAAAAGGAACACTTACAATCTCTAGGTTACGAGATTGTAGAGATGTGGGAATGTGTTTTCCGTAAAATGATGACGCCAGAGATAAAATTATATACTGAAAGTCACCCCCTAATGACAACTTTACCCCTGAATCCTCGAGATGCTCTGTATGGTGGTCGTACAGGCAATACCGTGGAATATTACAAATGTAAAGAAGGTGAAAAAGTCAAATATGTGGATGTTTGCTCGTTGTATCCGTGGGTATGCAAAAGGGGTAAATTTCCTGTGGGTCACCCTAAAGTGCATGTTGGAGAGGAGTGTCAGACTGTCGATTTATCTAAGGTATCGGGGATAATTAAGTGTAAGATATTACCGCCTACTAATCTTTATCACCCTGTTCTTCCTGCAAAGATGAACAGTAAGTGTATGTTTGTGTTATGTCGTAAATGTGGTGAGGACTTTATTCAAGGAGAATGTGAGCATTCTGACGAAGAGAGGGCTCTCACTGGAACGTGGGTTGCGGAAGAGGTGGTCAAAGCGTTATCGAAAGGATATAAGATGCTAGAGATATATGAGATATGGAGTTATGACACAATTCAGCTGTCGAACACTGAAAAAGGTTTGTTCTCCGATATGATGAACAAATTCATCAAAATCAAACAGCAGGCTTCAGGGTGGCCCCGCGGATGTGTGTCGGACGAGGAAAAGAATCGATACATCGCGGAGTTTCTCCAGAGGGAAGATGTTAGACTGGAATTTTCCGAAATAACGGAGAACCCCGGTCTTAGGAATTTGGCTAAGCTGATGTTGAATTCGTTCTGGGGAAAGTTTGCGCAGCGAGAAAATCTTCCTAAAACCGCGATTGTTAACAAGCCTGGAGAATTTTTTGCAATGTTGGTTAACCCTTCCCTTCATGTCAATACAGTGGTTCCTGTAAATGAGGAAACACTTGTTGTTACGTGGGAGTATGTGGAGGAAGCAGCTTCTATGTCTCCCACAGTAAATGTTGTTTTAGCATCATACGTTACTGCCTTGGCTCGTCTAAAATTGTACTCTTATTTAGAGATGGTGAATGAAAGGGCTTTATATTACGATACCGATTCGTGTATTTACATTTCCAGAATAGGATTACCGGACCTACCTACTGGTGAATGTATCGGTGATCTTACTGACGAGCTAAAAGGTGGACATATTTCAGAGTTCGTTTCTGGAGGGCCAAAAAATTACGCCTATCGATACATTCTTCCTAATGGGGAAGAGAAAATTTGTTGCAAAGTAAAGGGAATATCTCTTAATTACGCAGCGTCTAAAATAATTAATTTTAATAAAATAAAAGAGATGGTTCTAACCAAAGCAGAACCTATACAAATTATTGGTAAACAAATCAGACGAACGAAAGAGCATGAAGTACTAACATGTAATATAGAAAAAAATTATAGACCAAATTCGATCAAAAGAAAATTTTTTGAAGATTTTACCTCCGTACCTTTCGGATTTAAAAAACTCAAAGTATAAATATAGCCCAAATACTTTTTTTTGGTGATTTTACAACTATACCTTTCGGTTTTAAAACTCAAAAATAACATTTTTTTAATTATTAATTTATATACTAATATATTAATTTGTTTTGTTTTCAGCAGAGTAATTTTTTCCTCTACTTTGTGATACAAACGATTGTCTGTCACACTGACAAGGTGGGTTACTAAAAGCAGTAGTAAGTGGTTACTCGTCCTACCTGCTTAAAAATTTGCTTTGTTAGATCATTACACGATGTTCAGTTACGATCACTAAAAGATATCCGATACGGGTCATAGAGTAGTTATTGAGCGATTCTTTTTAGCACTCATATTATCTACTGCTGTGCTTTGGTAAACTGTAATATAAATATTGTTAATAAAAAAAGATACCCGACGAATCAATAAAAGATACCTGCTGAACCATATAGATTTATATAGTTAAAAAAGATGTTCAGTTAAGGTCACTAAAAGATGTTCGATACGGGTCATAGAGTAGTTAATGAGCGATTCTTTTTAGCACTTGTATTATCTACTGCTGTGCTTTAATAAATGTAATATAAATATTGTTAATAAAAAAAGATACCCGACGAATCAATAAAAGATACCTGCTGAACCATATAGATTTATATAGATAAAAAAGATGTTCAGTTAAGGTCACTAAAAGATATTCGATACGGGTCATAGAGTAGTTAATGAGCGATTACTTTTAGCATTTTTAACAATGTAATATAAATAATATTAATAAAAATAAGACCCCCGACGAATCAATAAAAGATACCTGCTGAACCATTTCCTATATTTTTTAAAATATATTCAAAAAGATTTGGGAATTTGTAACATTATTGCAGCTTTGCTGGTTACTTACTGGTATGTGAGGCAAACAATCGCTTGTTCTATGCATCAAAAATGTATCTTGATTCAACATCTAATTTACATGTTTGATTTCTCTGAGGAGATTTGGTGGTTGTAGGCCTCTTGGGGATGGTGTCCACGATAAAACACCAACGAGACGTGTGTTGTACCTCACGGGTGCCTTGGAAACCAACACAATCATTATATTCTGAAATCATCATGTAACAATATTGATTTTTATGTTATAGATTACGCAACCTGAGCTGATCAGTCGCCATGCAGCAATACAAATATTTTTTCTTTCAGATCACTCACTCTGGTATAATGACATCGATTAGTGACATTGGGATAGACCATACTAGCGGTAGACCCCTCTGGCATAACGATATTGAACAATGGTTATGGGATTTGGGGATAAGAATCGATGATTATAATTATGATGATGATGATTATGATTATAATGATGAAGATGATAACAACAATAAATACGATAATGGAGACATTGATGAAAACGATGATGAAGACAATAGTGAAAATGACAATGGTGAAGATAGTGACGATAATGAAGACGATGAAGAAGACAATGAAGATAATGAATAAACATTTTGAACTTTACATTAATAATAATAAAAATAATTATTTTTTTTGTTTTTTATTCTGTAAACAATAACGTACTCTACAAATTTCCTCTGTAACTATAGGTTTCGTACCGTATTCTTTCTATTTCATGTTCTACAAACCTAATGCCTCTTTGACCGGTCGCCATGTTTGATTTTTGTTATTGTATTCTTTACGTTATATCCTTTCCAGCGATACATGAATTGCTTTGCATTTCTAACTATATAATCTGTATATTTCAAGAAGTGATAGACGAAAAGAAGAAGAACGATGATACGGCATAGTGTCTTCTTGATATGACGCTAGTCTATTTTAAAATAACCTACTTGTATACTTATAATAATATTACTTAATCTATACGCTGTTGTGTATTTTGTCTTTTCTCTGTGATCCTCTGTTACCCTCCTCTCTGCTATGACGCTCTGCTGTTCTCTGCCACCCTCTGTTATGGCGCTCTACCCTCTGTTATGACGCTCTGCTGTTCTCTACCACTCTCTCTGCTACCCTCTGCTATGATGCTTTGCTGTTCTCTGATACCCTCTGCTATGACTCTCGGTTTGTTTTTTTCTACCTTAATATATTCGTTATATCCTCTCCTTGAGATATGGTGGTGTGTGTGTGTGTGTGTGTGTGTGTGTGTGTGTGTGTGTGTGTGTGTGTGTGTGTGTGTGTGTGTGTGTGTGTGTGTGTGTGTGTGTGTGTGTGTGTGTGTGTGTGTGTGTGTGTGTGTGTGTGTGGTGTGTGTGTGTGTGTGTGTGTGTGTGTGTGTGTGTGTGTGTGTGTGTGTGTGTGTGTGTGTGTGGTGTGTGTGTGTGTGTGTGTGTGTGTGTGTGTGAGTGTGTGTGTGTGTGTGTGTGTGTGTGTGTGTGGTGTGTGTGTGTGTGTGTGTGTGTGTGTGTGTGTGTGTGTGTGTGTGTGTGTGTGTGTGTGTGTGTGTGTGTGTGTGTGTGTGTGTGTGTGTGTGTGTGTGTGTGTGTGTGGTGTGTGTGTGTGTGTGTGTGTGTGTGTGTGTGTGTGTGTGTGTGTGTGTGTGTGTGTGTGTGTGTGTGTGTGTGTGTGTGTGTGTGTGTGTGTGTGTGTGTGTGTGTGTGTGTGTGTGTGTGTGTAAGATTCAAGACGTGTACACCTAGACACTTTCGGTGGTTTGGTCATAACGTGAGAATGAGCTACGGTCTTTCCATGTGACATTATATTTGATTTTACCATTTCGATGAGTCATTACGCTATACTTTCTACGTCTCTGCTGGTCCGTGTGTTACGTATGCATTATGTGTGTGTGTGTGTGCGTATGTGTGTGTGTGTGTGTGTGTGTGTGTGTGTGTGTCTGTGTGTGTGTTTGTGTGTGTGTGTGTGTGTGTGTAAGACGAAATACATGTATACCTAGACACTTTCGGTGGTTTGGTCATATGTAAAGAATGGTATACGTTCCTATTCGTTTTATTTCCGGCGATAGCCGCTGCTGTACGTTATATCCATTTCAATGACATATCATATGAATTGTTTCGAGATAGAGAAGCTTTTTTCGATGAGGTCTGTTTTTATATTCATTACCCCATCCTCGTTCGTTTAACGCTTTTATCGTTAAAATCGAAAAACTATCGCAGAAGATGGAATATAGTGTCGTATTAGCATTGTCTTTTTAGCTGATTTTATCTTAACATATTCGTTACCCCCCCTCCCCTTTCATATACCATGTTCCATGTAGCAATCTGACCGATAGAAACAGAGATATGTTGCTATGCCGTTTCGGCAATGTCTCTGTGTCTGTTTTTTATCTTGACATATTCATTATCCTCTCACCTTTCGTCTGACGCTTCATACAATGCAATCGGATCAATAGCAACAAAGATACGATATAGTGCTGTTTTTGGCAGTGTCATTGGTTTTGTTATTCACATAACTGTCATGTCCCGCGTCGAATGTCACATCATCTTTCACGTCATTTCGCGTCGAATGTCGCAACATTCACGTCATTTCACGTGACATTTCACGTCTCACATCCCTTGTTAGATGGTTAATCCCTAAACATTAGACGATGATGTCTATAACCGATAACCTCACTGATTTGGTCATAATGAAAAACGATCATTGTTGTCCATGTCAAGCAGTAATGTTTGATTTATACCATTCATTCGTCTTCATATATACTTTGTACGCCGTCCTAAGTTAAGCCTTTTAAGTGCTATTTTTTTCGTGTTGTAATTTTTAAACTATGCTCTGCAATAAATACATAAATTGTTATTCTGAATGATATGGTAGCATCTATTCACTCATTGCAATTTACGATTATTTTTTATCTAATATACAAACGTTTCCTGTTAATGTACATATCTGTGCCATACGTTTATTTGTATACTGCAGTTCTTCTTATCTCACCCTAGCAGCTCTGCGGTTTTCTTTCCTTTCTAGCCTTTAACTTTATCAATTTTGAGTGTTTCTCCTAACAGCCTATCAAAATACCTATATACAAATTTGTATCCTTATCGTACTTCGAGATTGTGGTCTTCAACTAGTTTTAATAAAAATATGTTCCGCAAAATAGCATATCGAAAGTAACCAATTAAATACACGCTGCTACATAACCCTTACATCTTTTTACACACATGATTCAAACAACGATTAATTAAAAATAATTTACAAAACCAACATTTAATTCCTACCCGATGCGATTACGTCATCGATGCGATTACGGCGTAAATTTATTAATGTTCACCCCCCTGCGGTCACAAGGGTTGCGGTCCACGGGGCTGCGGCCGCGATGGCTGCGTTTGCGAGGGCTGCGGGGTCAAAGGTCAAAGTGGGAGGAGCTTACAATGCTATTGAGATACAAAATTTTCCCAGGCTCAAGTGGCCCATACTCTGCTTCTGTAGCATGGTTGCTTCATCCTCGTGGTTTTGTCCGACTGCTAGAATGCATGTTTATGCATGCATGGAATATCCTGGCCCCAGGACACTTCCTTGTGGAACTCCAGCTTTAACTTCTCTTAATTCTGAATATGCTTCCTCATATTTAACTCGAAAGTATCTGTCGGATATATATGATTTTAGTAGTTCAGAATATTGTTTTGGTAAGTAGCATCTCATTTTATGATATAATCCGTCATGCCACACCTTGTCAAAAGCCTGCGCTACATCGAGGAAAATTGCGGAACAGACTTTTCCTTCTTCTAGAGCTTTTTCTACTATATTTGTTATTCTATGCAGCTGATCTATCGTTGAGTGGCTTGCTCTAAACCCAAACTGATAATTAGGAATTAGATTTTTTCCTCTATAATCGGTTTTAGTCTCTTCAAGAGTAATTTTTCGTATACTTTAGACATGACAGGTAACAGTGAAATAGGCCTATATGAAGAAGCTTCTTGTGGAGGTTTTCCTGGTTTTAGCGTCATTATAATTTCTGCCACCTTCCATATCTTTGGTACGTACCTCAGTCTAAAGGAGGCGTTTATAAGATGTGTTAATTCTATTATAACTTTCCTTGGAAGTTGCTTTAACACTTCCCCAGTAATTAGATCAAATCCAGGAGCTTTCTTTGGATTTATATTTTCTTTTATTTCCAAATATACTTCTTTTGGAGTTACAGGGCTAATCTCCATTTCATCTTGATCAGGGAGCTCCCAGTTAATTATTTCTTGTTCTTCATTTGGTTGAAGAATATTTTCTAGGTGGTCAGCAAACCTGTTGGGCTTTTGTATATTTTGACTCATTTATATTGACAATTCAGACATATAAAAGTAGACGACTTTAAAATGATACTGTTAATACCGCTGGTAAGATACCGTAAAACGGGGTCAAGAGAAACAGTTTTGAGGTTTTCAGGCTTTGTAGTTAGGTTGCTATTTATCTAATCGGCCACGAAAATATGCAAAATGTCACAGCTAATAGATTTAACGGCCTAGTGAGCACATTTGAAAAAGTTTTCCAAATAAAAAATAATTAAAAAAAGTAGTGTATTTCTATTCACCCTCCAAACGAGGTGAAAGGAAACAATGCTTTGTTTTGCATTAGTTTGACTTATATACCATTTCGGAGGTCAATAGAGACATTTAAAATACATTAGTAATATGTGCAATTAATTTTTTTAGTAAAAAAATATAATAAACATACAAATTTGGAATTTATATCGTTTATTAAGTGTGGAAATATAGAAAAATATACAACTTGCTTACTTAAGGGGAACACAAAAGACCCTGATGCGTTACATGAATACTGTTATAACTATAGTAACAAAAAATTACAAGTGTAGGAACAAATAAAAAAAAGTTTTAACTTAAATCTAGATCTGCTGCGTTAATTCTCGCAACAGAATCTTCGTAAAAATAAAAGATTGCATTAAGTTCATTTTGGTTGATGAGAAATTTAAGAATCGCCCTATTTGAACTGCTTGGTAGCTCTGAGTTATCAGATGAATGAATTTGACCAAAAATTTGGTCAAAAGAGAAATAGCAAACGTCTGCTTCGTGGCAAATCCATAAATAAACCCTGAGGATTGCTTGGTTTGGTCATGCTTAAAAAAAGCTCAGTAAATTTCATCGTTTTCATCAATGGTTTTCAACATTATTCCAATATAATACTTCGTTTTTCCAAAAAAATTGATTGAAAACGCAACCAGCAGCCAATCTGATAATTGAATAGATTCTTTGGAAACGGGATAAACCTGTTTAAAAATTCTACCTAGGAAAAAACTAGGAACAGGAACACTTATCTGTCCATGTTTTTGATTTTCAGCAATCTGGCTTAAAGGAATATTCATCTCCTCATCATCTGATTCGACTTCCCCTTCACTTCTGTTAACGATCTCTTCATCTTCACTCGATTAATTCTCTTCTATATTATCTATTCTACATTCATCTCGTTATGCGCATCTGAATCAAACTGTTCGTCTTCACTTTCTTCTTCTCTAAAGTCTGCTCCAGTTACACTTTTATCAGCTACTACGGCGACCTTCTTTCTCTTTCGTCGTTGTGTAGGAGTATCAGAATATCTCATGGATTTTAGCATATTAACCACTACATTGCTAACATGTTTTACTTCTTGAAAATTTGCAGTGTTTGCACTAGGGAGTCGGTTTAGGACTTAATCACGATCTACCGGGTAGATCCCACATTTTCTAAAACCAGACTTAATATTTTTTTCTTGGTTGTGGTAGGGTCTGATGCTGTCCATCAGTTCTTTAACAAAATAAAAAAAAGCGATCTTTGGGTATGGTAGCTGCCCTTCCTTTTTCCACTTTTCAGGAATTTTTCGCAATGCTTCTTTTAAAGGGTGAAAAAAAGCAACATCAAGAGGCTAGGCTATATGTGTAGAATTTGACGACATAAAAAAATGAATGAGATCATGTTCTTAGCACTCGGTTACAGTTTTGGGACTAAAATGGCTTGAGAGGTCGTCGCCAAATAGAATTTTCTTTCCTGTCAAGTCCTTCAGTCCTGGAATTGCTAGGTTGGTGACTCAATCAAGGTATCAGCAGTTTCCGCAAACGTGACGGACTGAATATAGATAAATTCGTCTCATTGAAGTTTACAATATTAGACGGCGGTATATCTTGTAGTTCTGCACCCAGATGATCAAAATACACATTTAAAGTCTCAGGTACAACCACTGCTCAAGATCGTTTAATCTTTTGACAAAGCCGTGTTCGTAGTCGTATCTTCGTATCTTATGTCGCTTTAAAAACCCATGTTCAAAATCTTTTCCCGGTAAGTTGTTGTTCCCGGTAAGTTTTTATCCCGACTATCTAGATATGTTTTTACCATTACTCTAAGATCGTATTTATTTAAGGGATAGACCCAATCAGCACAGGTTATCAATTGTTTCAGTATAACTTTCTCTTCCAACTTTGTTAGTGTAGTTTGTCCTCCAGGTGCTATTAAGTTAGAATTTTTGTAGTGCCTATTATAGGGCATTGAATAGTTAACTTCATGTAATTGCTTGTCTCCCTATATGACATTATATTTCTTATGTCGTTCAAGGCCCTTTCAAGAGCCTCACTATTGTTTTTTTTTTGTAAAACTTGGACCTTGGATTATGTACATAGTCTCGTGACATGGTTAATCTGAAAGCAAAATAAAAAATACTGGACCAAAAAAAAATAAAATAAAAAATACTGGGGAAAAAAGAAAGCGGGTGAGTGGAAACACAACAGTGGGTGAAAAAAAAAACGGAGGGTGATTAAAAACTACGGGTCAGTAGAAACAGAATTGGGGTTAGGTTAGGTTAGGTTGGGATCGGTTTAGAATTTTCGAAAGACCATTACCATATTATACACGTAAAGTGGAAAAAATTGTAAAAGCATGTTGTGCTTTGCACAACTGGCTTAGAATATCAAAAAGCGAATCGAATGCCCCAATAATTAATGTAGAAGACGTTGACAAAGCTTGTGTTTTGCCTGGAAATTGGAGGGTAGTACCATCAGAAGGAATGGTGTAACGATAATATTTTGCCTACCACAGGGGCATTAATATAAGGGGCAGAAAATTGGGGGAGAAACTATTGGGGGTGAAGATAGGGCAAGCAAAATATACGTTACTTGTGCGAACGGACACTCAGGGTTTCGTAGGAGAGCTGGGGTCGTGGATAAGTAAAATGGGGGTTAGAATGGGGCAACTACAACAAAAAGAAATAAAGGGCTTTTGGGATAAACAAAATAAAAATAAACAAGAAACACCTCAAGGAATTTATTATAGGGCGCCACTTGAGGTGCCTAATTATGCCTATTACAACCACTAGTTGTAACTAGGGAAATAATTAGAAAACAAAATCAAAACATAAAAAACATATCTTTTTCAAATAAACTCAAAAAGGGTTGGCTCAAAATGAAAAGTTAAGACAACAAAATTTAACTTTTATTTATGTGTCACCACAAACAGTTACATGAAGAAATACAAAATTCAAAAACTTACATGTGTCATCCATCAACAAACTCCATGGCTACAAATTTACAAAATTGCATGGAGGTTAACCATTTAGAAAAAAAAAAACAAAACAAATCAACATCAAAAATACTTAAACGAGCTGTCATAAATTAACATTAAATTTAAAAAAAACTGAACACAAATTGACAGCTTTACTCAAAACCTAAAATTTATAATTTTAAATGTCAACGAAAGCAATTATTATTTTATAAAAAAATGTCTTTCTTTAGTTTAAAATTTGAACAAAATGTTACCTTAATTCACATGACACACTTAACTTTCTGAAACCATAACTGGAACCTGGAACTGAGGGCTCCACTCTCTCTGCATGACGAAAACCTCCATCTCCAAAACTGCCAAAAGCCTTGGATAAAAGCAGGAACAAAAGAAAAACAAAACGAGGATGTCCTCCAATCCTCACTCAAAACATTAATAATTGAAGCATTTACTGCCACAAAACCAATAACAAACTGCTACATATTCTTCATAATAAAAGATGAAAACAGAACACTTTACAAATTCGACGTGAATCTGGACATAACGTTGAACCACTATTCAAAGCTGCTACAACGAGAGTGACGAAATTATCTATTAAAATTGAACGCATACATACAAATGCTGACATAACAAGACACCACGAAACGACGCACATATCCTTTTGCGACGCATTAACTTGAAAAGAAATTGCCGAAGTAAAATAAACAACTTTAAAATGGTTTATTTCAACTTGGCCGACCTAAGAAAGAAATGAAAAGATATTTGGGTCTAAATACGTACGAAATATTTTAAGATCTATCAAAAATATATAAGGTGATTTTAATATTTCGTATACGAGGGGACTTCAATATACTTAAAAGAATCAATGAAATTGAAAATGCTACAATGGTTGCAGTTCAAAGGAATACCCAAAATCATTCAAGTCATGAGGCGCAGACTGTTCCTGATAAATATGCTGATTATTTTGTTGGTGAAGGCTCAGTACCTTGGCAATTAAGAATGATATATTAAATTTAAGAATATACAATAGCTGAGATTATTTTATTAACTTATTTTTAAACGCTCTTGGCAATGCCTATTTAAATAATATAACAGATATACTTTACCATAGAGTTTTATTTCTAGGTAAAACCTGATTTTTTTATTTACCAAGTTATCTTCAGCATCTATTGTGTTTAAGTTTACAGACTTAAGCGAACTATCTATAAATAGTATTGGAAACCATTTAATATTAGGAGTGTAGATATCATCCAACCCAGCTCTTGATTTATCATATTCTTTTATTTTCTTAAGCTCTTATGAATATGTGGATCATAAGCTTTTTATTTTTAATAATATTTCCTTTTCACTGAAATTTGATATATCCATGGCTGTTTTCATAGCTAGGATAGCTGCACTACGAGCCTGTTTATTCTTCTTCTTTAAGTTCCATCTTCTATCGAAGGTTGGAAATCATCATGGCTATGCGGACTCTGTTGACTGCCGCTCTAAAAAGTTCTGCACTACTGCATTCAAACCATTCCCTCAAGTTCTTAAGCCAGGATATTCTTCGTCTTCCCACATTTCGCTTTCCTCGGATTTTGCCCTGCATAATAAGTTGTAATAATGCGTATTTTTGCCCTCTCATCACATGTCCCAAGTACTCAAGTTTTCGTCTTTTAATAGTTAATATTATTTCCGCCTCATTTCCTATCCTTCTGGTTACTTCCATGTTTGACATTCTTTGGGTCCATGATATTCGTAGGATTCTTCTGTAACGCCAAAATTCAAAGGCGGCCAACTTATTCAGATGAACTTGTTTTAGTGTCCAAGCTTCCAGACCATAAAGAAGAGTAGAGAACACGTAACATCGAAGCATTCTCAGGCGTAGTTCTAACCTTATATCCCGACAACAAAGAAACTTTTTAAGTTTAATAAATGATGTACGTGCTATTTCAATACGTGTCTTAATTTTTTTGGTTTGGTCTACATCTGATGTTATCCATGTTCTAAGTATTTATAGTTATTAACACTCTCAATTGCAGTATCTTCAATAGTCAATTGGATATTTGCATGTGCAGATTTAGTCATGATCATGCATTTAGTTTTCTTTAAATTTATCTTCAGTCCGTACTCATGACAGCGTTCATTAAGGCGTTGCATTACGTTCTGTAAATCATTGTTGTTATCCGTAATTATTACTGTATCGTCTGCAAAACGTAAGTTATTCAAAACTTCTCCATTGATAGATATACCTTATATTGAGTCTGAGAGCGCTTCTTGAAATACCGCTTCACTGTAGACATTGAAAGTAGTGGGGACAGCACGCAACCCTGGCGGACTCCTCTCTGTATTTTGATATATTCGGTGTACTGGCTGTCAACTCTTACCTTGGCAGTTTGATTCCAATATAAATTAGATATAATTTTCAGATCACGACTGACAATATTTTTGCTTTTTAATATATCTACAAGCTTTTTATGTTGAACTTTATCAAATGCCTTTTCAAAGTCTACAAAACATAAGTACATATCCTGATTCATGTCCATGCATCTCTGAGCCAGCACATTCAAGCCGAACAAAGCATCTCTTGTACTCATACCATTTCTAAAGCCAAATTGTGTGTCACTAATCTCATATTCAAGAGTTTTAACAATTCTGCTGTGAATTATTTTCAAAAATGTTTTAAGTGTGTGACTCATTAAACCTATTGTTCTGTGGTCTGAGCAAGTTGTTGAACTTGGTTTTTTGGGAATTGCTACAAAGGTTGATTGCAGCCATTGTCTGGGGATTGTGGCAGTCTGATATATTAGATTAAATAGTTCAACCAATACATCAATAACATCTTCATCGATGAGTTTTTAATAATTCGATGGGCACCTCATCTGGTCCAGTGGCTTTACCCTCTTTTGTGTTTTTGATGGCATAGATGACTTCTTCTCTTAATATTGGTGGTCCAGTATCTTCGGTGATTTCTATGACAGTTCTTCTCTTTCATCATTAAATAGTTGTTGAATGTAATTGGTCCAGTGACATAATCTCTCCTTTATATCAGTAATAATATCCCTTTTATCATTTTTAAGGATATTCGTTTTTGTACGCTTTCTAGAACCTGTCATTTCTTTGATTTTTTGTGTAAATTAAAGCTATCGTACTTTTTATCCAGATCTTCTATTTCCTTGCATCTATCGGAGAGCCACCACTCTTTTTTTATTCCTATATTCTAAATGTTTAATATTTCAGAGGCACTCATGTTTTACATACTCCGAAACAAACTTTAATGTGGTATTTTCTGTCCATTTCGATGCCATGTACCTGTAAGTACTTTTTCAGGAACGACAGTACCTTTTCTGGAAACATATTGCTTCCCACTGTTTCGTAGGGTTTTTCATTTATTGTCCTTTAACTCACTAGGAGGAGATCTCTCTAGGAAGCATCTTGAAGATACCATGGACAGACAGAGTCACCAATGAAGAAGTACTCCGGGGATGAACACAACTGCGGATTTGGTCAACATCGTAAAGGGCCGTAAGCTGAATTACAAGGTAAAATTGAAGGGAAAAGGGCTCCAGGATGAAGAAGAATATCCTGGCTTGCTAACCTGAGAGCATGGTATAGAAAGACCTCAACACAGCTGTTTCGTATAGCAAGCAACAAAGTCACCATAGCCAGAATGATCGCCAACGTTCGGAACGGACAGGCACTCTAAGAAGAAGAACTCACTAGGCCTAATTATTCTTTTTCGAAACTTATTTGTGACTACATTCACATTAACACATGTGATCCGCCCATCGAGCAATAAGACAAAAGAGGGAATGTAAAGGTAGTGGGGGTAAACATATTGATAGACAGGAAGTGCCATCTTGAGAGGCCACTTTAGACAAGGATAGACAGTCTCTTTCCTTGTTTAAGAAGTCAAATTTAGTTAGGTTATGTTATTGTTTGTCTCAACTGTCACATGAAATTTTATTTATATTGAAATCTTTTACCTATTGTGTCACTTGTTAGACTATTATAGTTAATATTTAATTAAAACTTTCTCGTCTGAAAAATATTTTATAGCTATTGTTAATAAGTGTTGGAAAATTTAAATTTAGCGCCTTTGCATTTCCGGATATGTCCGCCATCAGAGACCACTTTTTTGGTCTCCTTTTCATAACGATTAGATTCCCTCTTTTATCTTTTTGCTCGATGGATCCGCCATGTCAAATATTTCTAATGATGTTACAACCTAATTCGCCGCAGCTCGACTGGAATGCTCTCATAAACATGAAATGAGATGGTTTTCTGCGACCAATTGTATACCTCCTCACTCCTAATCCCTTTTGGGATGTGGTGACACCGTCAGGCCAGATAGTATCACCACATCCCAAATGTCAATTGTATACCAGTATAACAGAAATGATGATTACAATCTTATTCCGCTAATAATACCGATTCACAAATATTGAGGGTTACAACCTTATTCAAGGCCGACATTCAATTTTTAAATATTTTAATTTTTTATTAGTGTTCCCGACTGAATTTGAGAGGGAGGATAAGTCAATTATTATTACTAAAGTTATTACATAACTTTTTCTGCAAAAATTCAAACCTCTTACATCCAAATTTAGTCGTTTTTTTACAGATCTGCCTGATATAATTTTAAAGTCATCATATGTTATGATTTGTTCAAGTTGTATGTGTCAAGTTTGTCAATGTCGTCTGTAGAGGATTAAAAATAAAATTAAACAGAATATACTATATGTACCTATACGAATGCGTAAAGACTTACCTTTTTTGTTTTCTTATTTCCTTCATACTTATTAATATTTTTTTCGATATTTTAAAAATCACTGTCAAAATGACATTTATAATCAATGTATGTTTTTAGCTTTTAGAATGTAACTGACACGTAGATATTATTAGGTACAATTAGGTACAATTAAGTATTATAGCTTTCTTGATGTCACACATAAAAAATCTTTTAGTGTTTTGTGACATTTAGACAAGTTATCATCGTCTAAAATAAATTAATGCTGCTAATTTTCATGTCCATAGTTTATAATTTGGAAGTATATTTATTAACACGTAAACTACCACGAGAAGAAAGTGTATATTTCATACTTTGAACTTACTGGCGCCAGGAGAAGAACCGTGTTGAATCTCATCCCTTAGTGCAGCGGTTCCCAAACTTTTAGCAACTGCGTACCAGCTGAAATATTTTGAAGATTTTGGCGCATGGCCTGGAATCTTATATGAATGATTTGGTTCATTCCCCCATCACTTTGACCCCAGCGAGTTAATAAAGAGAAATGACAGCCTATCTCTCTCACGAAGACTTTAACCAATCATAAACCTAATGACAGATCTTCCGTTTATTTACAAGTTTTCAATTTTATTTTATTATCTTTAACTTTCGTTTGCATTTATTCTTAGTAATTTTAATTTAAATTTGGTTACTTAATTTTTAAAATTTATTTTGAGTTACCTATTGTACCAAAGAATTTTTGTGTAGTGCTAGTAACAAAACTAAACATGGTGAATTATTGTATTGTTCGTTGTGTACAAATCATGGAAAAATTACAAAAAGGATGATAGTAAGTTGTCAGGAAGCAAAAAATAATAGTATTTAACTTCTGCAAATATGTGTAATAAATATTATGTAATTATTTTATAACTGTTTTATCTTAAACAACAAATAAATATACGTATATCTAGAAAAATTTTGCATCTTTTATTTTATATATCTTATTTTCCAATAAATTTTAATTAGTAACGAAATAGCCCACAAGAGGCGCTAAAGAGTATGTATGTGAGGGGTGTTCATTCGAATTTGCCGCCAAAAGATGATTAGTATTGACCCCAGCCGCAAGGGGCCTAATGAACGAAATTTATACATTGAGTTGCCTATCTATTTCTACTATTATATCGTGGGCTTGGTGCAAAAACTCACTAAGTCAAAATAAGTCATTTCGAGAAACTGGCTAATAAAAAAACCTCTTGTTTCATGTTCTTGAAGCCCTAATTAATACTTTATTTTTTCATTTTTATGTTTGTTACTAGATAAAGGATATATTATCAGATGTTTTATCAATAATGTTTCGACTAGTTTTATTATTACTGTTTGTACAGATAAAAAAAACCAAAAAAGTGTGACTTAGTGAGTTTTAAGTTTGTATCATGATTGCAAATACGCGGTTGATTTATTGAGGTTTTAAGTGATGGATTGCTATAAAAAAACTCACAGTATGTTGGTATTAAATTTTATTGAACAAAATACAGATTCTTACATAGAAACAATTAATTATTACACCAACTTCAATTATTACTCATCGTTTCCGAGATTTTCAGTTTCAGAAACAATATCCCTCACTGTTGAAGATGTTGGTTGTGACCTGTACCACCCATGGTATTCACTTGGAATTACTTCCTTTTCGCAGAGTTTAACCAGATCTGCTTTTTTATTAATGGATATGGGTAAATCGCCGTTATATAACTTTTTGAGTTCAATCTCAGTACAGTCAGTTTTTTTACTAGTAGGAACTCGTCCTTCGATGTTAATTTTTTTGTACTCTCCGAAATAGTCGTATCTGTATTCAACAACATTTGACTGTCCTTTTTTAAACCTAAAACATTTTACCTTCAGCCAATTTACTTTTTGATTGTCACAATCCATAACTAATTTTTCAGCAAATGTCTAGAGAGATCCTTCAAGTCCAGAAATTCATTAAATTTGAGTTCTTTGGTAATGTATGGTCCATAATTTTTATTTCTATTGCGCTTAGATCTTGCTTTTTAAAAATATTAAGCCAGTCGTTCACAGTGTATACAGGTTGATATTTTTTTTCTTTTTCAATGGCACTGTGCATTGAGTCAACTTCCATGTATGAGTGGCCACTTTCTAAAAATTTATGTTCAATTATGTCGATTGAGGTTACTTGAACAAGGTATAAAAAAAGAGC
>OU898284.1:26763956-26787213 GCA_918026665.1 Diabrotica balteata
GTCCAAAGAATGGATAAACACAGAATACCACAGAAAGTATTGAACTAATCGACAAAGACTTAAGGAAGAGCGTAGTTGAAGAAAACCTTTGGAACGACCAAGATACATGGAGACTGAAAATCAGAAGATGGCGTAGAACATTACAAGCTGATTAATTGATTGATTGACCAAAAACCTTTGTTAGACTACTTACTTTTGCTGCAGTGCGAAGCCAATTACGATGAATTAACCTGAGACATATACCAAAAGACTTTTTCGTCCGGCTTGAATATGCGAAACCACAAAATTACACATGAGGAAAAAAACGTTTGCCTGTAATTTGTGCTCTAAAGTATTTCACAAGAAGTACAATCTTGAATAAACAAGAATTGTTGGCAGTGGTGTAGTCTGTAACATTTGCAGAGTCGTAGTCTGCAGTAAAAGTTGTTGCGTAACAACAATATTTAATGTTTTTATTTAATTTTGTATCATATTATTATATCACACTGTATATTAGTTTAGATTCAGAAAATTCCAAGTAGAAACGATATCAATTGGGAAAGAACAATTTTTGGGGTCCGGTCAGTAATTCTACGGCGAATATAGAAATAAAGATAAATCTTTGTAATTCTGTAATTATTGATTACTCTGGTATTAGTCCACATGGATATTGGCCTGGCTTATTACTTTTTAACGTATCTTATTGGGTAATACTGAAATGTAATTGTTCAAATTTTTCGGAAGTGCATACACTGAAACCAAATCTGGTTTTGCCGTTATCTGGCAAAAATTGCTTCTCGTGTTTCAAAGGCGGCAAGCATATAATAAACACAATAACAGTGTCGTCGTGATAAACTTATAATTATTTTATTTTTATAGTAAAATCGTAGTCTCATTTTTTAGTTCTCAAATTAATAAGAACATTACATTTCATTTGCATTATGTATGTATATACTTTTAATCATCAATTTTAAATTCCAATAAAAGTTACGGAATTTTTCGGGTCCAGTCCCGAATAATTCAGAAATATAAACATTATTTGTAATTGATCACTAACGGTATTGTCAACATTGCAGCTGTGGCTTATTACTTTCTACGTATCTTATCGGGCACTACTGAAGTGTAATTCTTCAGAAGTTATTACACTTAAACTTGATCGTTATCTGGTCAAAAATGCCTTCTCAGGTTTCTCATACTAAACGATATATTCAGTATCGTCGTGTACGACAGCAAGTTCACGTATATTTTTAATATTTTTGTGCAAACAGTAGTGTTGTGTTTTAGTTAAGTTTGAGTTAAGACAGTAGAAATAAGTAAATGTATTAAAGATGGCTTTTTGGCGACCATTTGAATGTGATATCAACGAGAATACTACCGACAATCCAACGGACGATTTAGGTACGTAAATTCTTATTTAAAACTAGTTTAATAATTAGTTAAATGAAATGAGGTTGAATGCTCGAATAAATGAACTTTGAAAATAAGGCTATTATCGAGCACAAGTTAATTAAATCTAGCCCAAGTACTTTCGCTTAAAATAGCATCTTCAGGGGCATTTCGTCAAAATGTGAACTATCCGGCAAGCGTAGAATGTGGAAACATTAAAAATAACATAAAATTGTACAAAACACTACACTAAAACGAGGACAAACAGTTTAAAATTACTTCTACGCTACATTCTCTGTCATTATCCCTCCAGATACTGACATGCCTCCGAAAAGTTAATAAGATTTAATGTAAAATGTATCTTGCCGATCCGATGCCTTGCCCATGCCGAGCACTTGCCTTGCATGATAGTGAGAATCGGGCTTAAAAGGTTTTTCGCTTTAATGCACTTGGACATAAATTATTAATGCACTTGTTATTATTCTCTTATGTTGTAGTGTCGTAATCGTGAATTAGTGGTTTAGTAAATATTATAATTAAGGCGGAAATTTCGAAAAGAATTTTTCGTAAATGAATTTGAATTTGCTTTTACCATATCTGAAAGGTGACTAAACTATTAAATTTGATAACGCTGGTCGTCATTTTCGTTAATGACGGTAACGTAGATTTAAACATGTAAATGAATCGGTCATTTTAAAAACCACATATATCTACATTTTATCAAAAATAACTTTTCAACCTTATCATGTAATTTGTAGCAGCCTCCATTATTTCGTAAACAAATCACACTAATCCGATCCTTAGTTAATTATATAAACATTCCAAAAATATTCAGTTCATTTGAAAACCACATATCCGGGATATATGTTGTTTTTTAAATGACCCGTTAGGAAGCGCACTCATCGTAATGTTGACATTACCACAGAATAATAAACAATCAGAATGCCCACTCTCCATGAAAAATTAAGTACGCGCATATCCTTCGCGCAGACGTTACGCCATGTTTTAGAGGGAACCAGTGTTGTTTATGTCTTATGCGTAGAGAAATTAACCCGGTTTAATTGACTTAAGGCAATCATAGACATACTGTACAATTATATTAACATTGTTAAATATAATAACATAAATATAATATAATTAAACATAAATATAAACAATTACATAACCTCACAAATCATATGTCTGTGTTATGTGTTTCCTTCTAAAACATGACGCGCGTGCTGAAAAACTTCAAAGGCGACATCTGAGAGTGGGCATTCAGATTGTTTTATATTCTGTGACATTACTATTTAAAAGCAACTATTTTTTTTTTGAACCTATTCTCTATCCTTCCATTGTTGGATATAGGTCTTCCCCAGTTCTCTCCATCTTTCCCTATCTTGAGCTGTTCTCTGCCATGTGGGACCTCCTTGTTTCCTGATGTCATCTTTCCACCTCATCTGTGGTCTGCCTCTTGATCTCTTTGCATTGTATGGACGCCACTTTCCGATGGCATTGTTCCATCGTCCGTCTTGGAGACGTTCATTGTGTCCAGCCCATTTCCATTTCAGTTTTGCTGCTTGTTCTATCGCGTCTACTGTCTTTGTTCTGGTTCTGATCCACTGGTTACGTTTTCTATCTCTAAGTGATACACCCAACATTTGTCTCTCCATCGCTCTTTGTGCCTTCCTTATCCTATCCAAATTGGCCTGTGTAAATGTCCATGTCTGTGCTCCGTAGGTGAGCACCGGTATGATACAGGAGTTATATACCTTGCTTCGTAAGTATAGAGGGATTGTTTGATTTTTTAGAACGTAAGAAAGTTTGCCGAACGCTGCCCATCCCATTCTTACTCGTCTCGATGTTTCGGCTGTTTCATTTTCTCTATTAGCTCTGATTGCTTGTCCTAGATAGATATACTCATTTACCTGTTCTATTTTTTCTGTTTTTATTTTTATTGCTTCTTGGTCTTCCGTGTTTGTCATTACTTTTGTTTTGTTGAAGTTAATTTTTAGGCCTTTTTGCAGTGATTTTTCATGAAGTTCATTCAGAATTAATTCCAGTTCTTGTCGTTCCGAGGAGATCAGGAGTATATCATCCGCATATCTAAGGTGATTTAGGTATTTTCCGTTAATACATATTCCTCTGTTTTCCCAATCTGTTGATTTTATTATGTCTTCGAGGGTCAAGGTAAACAATTTAGGTGAAATTATATCGCCTTGTCGGACTCCTCGTTTAACTTTTATATTATCCGTTATTAATTTGTCGTCCAGAATTACGGTCATGGTTGCGTTTTGGTAAATATCATGTATCAATTGTCGGTATCTTGAATCTATTCTACTATTGACCAGAGCTTCTTCAACCGCCCAGTGTTCAATGCTGTCGAAAGCCTTTTCATAATCTACGAATGCTAAGTACAGCGGAAGGTTGCATTCATTGGTTTTCTCAATTAAGATTTTAAGCGTATGTAGATGGTCGATTGTGCTGTATCCTTTTCTGAATCCGGCCTGTTCCACTGGTTGCTAGTTATCAAGTTTATAGGTTAGTCGGTTGTTTCTTGTGAAGGTTTTATATAGTTGTGACAAAAGGGAAATAGGGCGGTATAGTTGTTTAGGTCTGTTCGGTCTCCTTTCTAATGTATTAAGATTGTGTTGGCATTTTTCTCCATTGTTTGGGTATTTTACCTTCAAACAGACATTTGTTGAACAGTATTTTTAGCATTTTTTTTATCGTGTCTCCTCCTTCTTTTAGCAGTTCCGCCAGTATTTTGTCCTCACCGGCCGCTTTATTTCTTTTCATGTCGTTTATGCGACAACATAAATTAAAAAAGCAACAATAATTATGTGAAAATGTATACCGGCTTACGTGAAACAAAAGAAAGAGGTAAAAAGGCTGTAAAAAATGTTACCTCCAAGTGTGAAATAGTTAAAAAAGCTCGGGTGCAAGGTATAGAGTATATAACGATGGTGTAGCACACCAAAATACCAGGGTAAAAACCCTTTAAATTACATGTAGTTATTAAAGATTGTACATATTGTTATTATAAAACTGTGATGTTAAATATTTAATTGAATTTGACTTCAGGTAACATGTTTGAAGTGAGTTCCAGTGTCCGGAGAGTAAACCTCTTCAAACGGACTACAGCTGGTAACTGATTGACAAGATCAAGATACCTATGAACGGTGTTGAAAACAAAATGTCAATGTAACATGAAACTATATTAGTTATACATAGTATTACTGCAGCCAAAAGATTCAAAATTTTTTTTCAATGATATTAAAAATAATAACAGCAATCCAGGTGTTGGGATTTAAAAACTTTTTATTTATTAATGTAGGGTATAAAAGATGTGGAATTACCGTTGGTGTTAAAGTCATGTTTTAAGAGAATGACAGGTGCATTAGGCAACCTATGTTACTTTTTGTCGTATGGAATGTGGTCTAAAAGTGTATTTTATGTTAGATTAGCTTATATATATATTATATATATATATATATATATATATATATATATATATATATATAATATATATATATATATATATATATATATATTATTGTGATATTTCAAGTCTTGGTGCGCCAAGCAATTAATTAGCTAATTAATTAATTAATTAAAATTATTTAAATGATATGATTATGACTCTATCACACTTTTTAATTCTCTTATCTCAGGGTTAAATTCGTGCTTCAATATCTATGCTATTACATGTGAAAGGTAAAGTCTAAAGAATACCGGAATAATAAAAAACACATATGATATAACACTATATATTGAAATAAAAATAATGAAATAATTCACACTCAAATGTTTTCAATCAACAAAATCTCATATAGTGATTCTCAAAATTTTGTTCTACGTACGTGAACCTTCAAAATTAATGGTACAAACAATATTAGTTGAAATCTCAAAATCCAAATATTATTCTAAATCTCCTAATCAAAATATTTATATCCTTTCTAAATTAAGTGTAAAAATTGTGTTATCAATAAAAGAAAAACTGCAGAAAACAAAACTATCTCTCTCTGATGATGAGTGGTCCAAATCCTTGTTATTTGTAGACTATACTATTTACTCGTGGCCGCTCCCTAGATAATCAGCAATCTTACAACAAATTATTGCAAGTATATCGTCTTTAATGATCTTCTTCAAATGCACGAATCGTTCAAATTATGCTAGCTTCTTCTTCTCTCAATAAACTGAATCACTCGTTGGCCTGAGTGAAAAATGACTCTTGGAATATCTTTCTTTACGATAAACTGAATCTCTCGTTGGCCTGAACAGTGACTCTTGGAATATAAGTAGAAAAATATGACTTACAATATTTTACTGGATCAGCTTCTGTCAGATACACTAACTACACGAAAACTCACAAACTTTCACCGCTACGGCTTCCTACCTCTGGGAAACTACTCGAGAACAACGGCCGTTCGCCTTGCACTCTTGGAAACCAACTGATTATCTTTCCTCCTTCAAAAATCTAGCTAAACTTTCATTCCTACATACCTATCCCACCTTTTTAATCTCCGCCAATCAAAGCTCGTCACAATTCCCCCATTTTTTCATTTCGATAACAAACAAATTCTTACCTATAATTATAAAATTTCCTAAAACTTATTTACAAATAATATTTTTCTACAATTATTCTTAAAAACTAACAAAACCCTCTTTCTAAATTCTATTCTATTGTCCTTAATCGCTGCATTAATGTATTTGGAAAACCCGGTTCAATTGTCTTTGGATTTCACTTAAAATTATGCGGGTCACTATATTATAACAACAAGTATATTATAACAAAGCAGATAATTTATGCATAGCTTACATTTTGTTTAATACAGGTAATCCAAAAATTTAAATACTTTCCTTCTTCGAAATGTTTGTTGGTTATTATCCTACTTATCTGAATTATTTTAATGTTTTTGAACTTTGAAATATTTTAAACCAATATTTTTCTCGATTTTACACCCTAGTAACACACGACGTCCTATGGACGTCCAATATACGTCCAGTTTTGGTCCGGACGTCCCTGGACGTAAAATGGACGTACTATGGACGTACGAAGTGGGACGTACTTTGGGTGGACCAAATATGGACGTTCTCTGGACGTCCGTACTCGGACGTTTCCTGGACGTCCATACTCGGACGTTCCCTGGACGTCCGAACTCGGACGTTTTCTGGACATCCGACATTTACCAATTATGGGATCAAATAGCAAATATTTCAATAAAATAAAAAATTATTTACGTTAATAAAATAATTAAAAGCGAAAAGGTTAAATCACAATTAATTAAAAATTGTATAGTTTAATATATCCAAAACATGTTTTTGTTTTTAGGTAAAGTGTAAAAATCTTTTATTTCTAGATAATTAGTTACAATTGTTTTATTATTCTAGTTATCAAGATAATAATATATATGTTTGCTAATTTTAATAAGTAAAAATATGATTTTTATCGACAAGATGAATCTTGATAAACTTTTCCACAGAATAATTATTGTCTCTTTTGTCTTTTCAAAGACAAAATAATGAAAAATAATGATGTGATATGACATGTGACGATTGATGTAATTAATTGTCAATATTGTCATTGTCATGTCATACCTATTTAAACAAATGGCACAGTTTAATTATAATATTATTATTATTATTGCTTTAATAAAAGAAATAAAAGAACTCTATTTAAGCAGTGTACAGTGCATTGGACTTTTTGATGCCTTCTTTGATAGTATATTGTTAAAAGTTTGGTACCATTTTTGTTAGGTTAGTTCCGAATTTGGTTTTTATTTTATTACAAAAAGGTAAGTAATTTTTCTTAAAATTGTTTATGTTTAAAAGTAAACGATTTGTTTCTAAGCGTCGTCAACAGAGGAAGGTTACGAAAAACGTAGAGAATATTGTTGAAAATATTAATAACCCCCATATTCCGTCTTCTTCAAACCTCTTCGGAATCACTAACTGATAATTTTGACGAGAGTTTCAGTTCAAATATGTAGTTCTGGTTACAATACTTCCGATTTAAACTTTTTATTAACATGTTAAGTGCCTAAAATAATCCAAATTACCACGTGGCCGACCATTCCAATGATACTTTACAAAGCTTTTTTTCAATGAAACTGAAGAAGGGTTTAAATATGGTTGTAACGAGAATTCTGGAGAACCTTATCGAGATGTTTTTAATTTTTCTAATAATTTATTCAACTGGACTTTGTCCTTTAATACTAGGTGATTTATTAAAAAATCATAAAGAAGTTCCCGATCTTTCTCATTTAAGTTCAGATGCTAGAACCCTTCTTGCTTCACCCAGAGAACAATTACTCTGATCCATATGATTCAAATTTCAAACATATTTTTATCTTCACAATAAAACAATGTTATAGAAATGTGTGTAAATTTTGATGGAATCTCATTAAAAAAGAGTTTTATTAGTCAGTTTTATCGTAGTTTGTATAATTTGTTGATATATCCTAAAATTGTAAATTTAATAGACATTTACCATGGTTATGAGAAACCAAAATTTGCAAATGAATGTTTGTTTGATTTTTTAACAGAGCCTGTTTTTTTATTAGATAGTTTAAACTAAAATAATTAAGCATGGATGATCAAGTTTGTGGGGTAGTTAGATTACTGTTACATGTTGATTTATATTTTAGGATAATGAGCTTTCCAAAATTGGTGAGGAAACCATAAACGAATTTGTTAGGAGAAGCCATAAGAAGCTGGTCTGCAATAAAATTCAAGGAAAATATAGTTGGCTAGGGAAAAAGCAATATAAAGCTTTTGAAGACACACATACAGCTCTGATTTTAAAAGGTTTGTAACTGTTAAACATAAATCAATCTAAGGAACATTTAAAAACTTACACTATCACTTAAGTGACCATATACAGCCGATGAAGCATATCATTAACTGTGTCTTATATGTAATTTAGATGGCAAATTTTACCATTTCACAAATGTTCAGGTCTGGCTATGAGATTGCTTTAAGAACTACACTTAGCTATATGAGATGAAGGTTTGTTGTTGGCTGTATATATTTTATTTATACACTGTTATTTTTGTTTTTTAAGTATCAAAGTGTAATTACTGCTCATTTGGTCATTAGAAATAAATACCAATGGTTTTGTTGGTATTCTTCTAGTTCAGGTGAGATCCATTAAAACTGCAGCACTTGAAATTCAGTTGTTTAATCATACGCCTTTGAATGATGATTTATTTACAATAAGCAAAGTATAATGAACTAAATCTGAAATTAATTTGTTCAATTTATTACATTACATTATAGTACATTAATTTTGTTTTCAGATGCTGCCTGGAAAAACTCCAAGACCAGCGTTGCCATGGAGAAGGAAATTGAAACTTGATAATGAAATATCTGAGATGTAAAGAGGAGGCAAATAAAATTTAATTTGCATGTTGCATTAGCAAATATGATTAATTTTGTAATGATTAAATTGTGTGGTTGGTGCACAGAAAGGAACAGTCAATTTTTGAGACTGTTTTATTTATTAAAAATAGGTACCTAAAACTGTATCTACTGCTGAAATAAAACAAAGTTCCATATTAAGTATTGATCTTTTTCATACTTATGATTTCAACTTTAAAACTCAACAATTGACTTGTCTGCTTTCAATTGCCGACCACACACTTGTAAGGTAAATCAGAATGGGAATGGATAAGGGAAGTTGAATGGTTCTGTTTTTAGTGAGCCACAGTTTCAACTATTTTGCCAATTTTTTTAGCAGTATTCACAATCCTTCTTTCTCCTGTGTAGACAAGTGTAGTCAAAGATCCCATATCAGTCACAGCCATATTTACTCTTTAACTATTAAAATTTGTGACATTCTAGCATGCTTACAGTGTCTTAATACCAATAAAGGTCTTGGTCCAGATGGAATATCGTAACTTATTTTCAAGGAATTGTGCATTCTTTTTATGTAGGCCTCTATGGCTTATTTTTTATAAATCTCTGAGGATCACTTTTCATCACAATTTATTTATTGATTTTATCCATTGATTCAGCCATTAACTCATTGATTCCTAATTATCGTTCCATTATAATTCTTTCTACTATTCCTAAAATTTTCGAGGCTTTACTGACTGATTTTTTGACAATAAATCTGAAGCATCAGCTTCATACTGGTCAGCATGGTTTACTTACTATCTAGTTGTTCAACTTCTACTAATTTACACTTATTATGTTATAATTGCATTAAAAAACATTTTTTATGTCGATTAGATTTATACTGACTTGTCGCATCTACTGTTCTTGCAAATTGTGTAGACCATATTCTTATTCGGGTATGATCAATTTCTTGAATCTGGATTCTCTTATCAAAAGTGTTACCTTTTAATCTTTATTTTTAAACTTGTTCATAAAATAACCAAT
This sequence comes from Diabrotica balteata, assembly GCA_918026665.1. Taxonomy (NCBI): domain Eukaryota; kingdom Metazoa; phylum Arthropoda; class Insecta; order Coleoptera; family Chrysomelidae; genus Diabrotica; species Diabrotica balteata. Next base: position 26,773,686 of record OU898284.1, read on the forward strand.
CTCCTGAATTGCTTCAGCTAGTTTGTTTTAATATTCCTCCCATTCACTGTGTCAGTATTTATATTTCCATGTTCCTTACCGCAGAACTAATTATGATTCACACATAGATATGGTCTGAAACTTTTGTATCAATAGGTTTAGGTACTATTTGAAGCACTAAAATGCTAAATGAAACTTTTTATAAATGTGTACCTATTTATTCATGTATATTTTATTTTTATCTGTAATTTTGTGTATATTTATATAATGTTCCATTTTTGTATAATTTTGACAGTGAATTGAATAAATAAATATAGTTTATATAAATATATAAATAAAAATATATGTAAATATATAAATGTAGGTTCCTTTAAACATTTACGTTTTATTTCCCAAAATACACTCTTAATATGCACAGGATGACACCACTTTTAGTATTTTATACAATGGCGTTGACGTCTAATTTATATCCTCAGCACTAAAATAGACGTCCGAGAACATCACAAAAGTCCGTCAAGTAAGTCCTCCGGACGTATTATGGACGTCCGATTAAGGTCCAATTAACGTCCAACTAACGTCCGCTCGGGACGTAAAATGGACGTCCATAGGACGTTCGGCGCAGCGACATTCGGACCAATATAGGACGTAAAACGGACGTAAATAGGACCAAAGCGGACGTCCGAGGGACGTCCTTAAAGTCCGTGAGGGACGTACTATGGACGTCCATTGGACGTACGTGTGCTATTAGGGCATATCATAACAATATATATATATATATATATATATATATATATATATATTATATATATATATATATATAATTATATATATATATAAATTATCCTTTTATGTTTATCACATCTAGGACAAGGTAAAGTTTGAATAGTAAATATTTGAAGCTAATATAAGACCTCGTATTTAAATGACTTTGTTTAAGACTGCTCGTATGGTGAAAAAGTTAGTAAAATTAAGTTTAATAAATTGAAAAAGGGGTTAGAAATCTACTGGCTGAAGAAATTAAAGTTATAACATATGTGATTAAATTTAAAATTGAATAGGCTGAGCTCCTCAGAGACTTGATGAGAATAAAAGTAAAGGAAATGATTGAAGAAGAAGGGGACGGTTAAAGGAGAGGAAGAATTAATCAACAATTAGAAATAATAGAGGACCTTCATGCTTATAGCATCTTTTTTTTATTGTTTTGTTGTTCGAGCTCTTCCCGGTGTTGTTCAAGGGGCTCTTCCATTATCTGGTCCTCATCTGAGCTTAATTCTGAATCTGAAGGTACGTATGACTCACTAGAATTTTCAAAGGGTCTCTTTCACTTTCACTGTCATTGTTTGATGCATCCGAAAACATTTTTGCAGTCCCGGATGTGCTAGGAAGCTCACTTTGTAATCTGCTCACATCTACAAACAAAAATTACAAATGTATAAAATAGGGACTATTAGTTACCTAAATTAACCATTTTTTAAATTTATTTCATATTATTTATGAGGTTTTTTCTACAATTACTTGTTATAATATTACTTACTTGATGTACTTTCCGTGGATAGAATAACCTCAGATGTACTTGTGGGACTTTCCTTTTGATGATCAATTATACTAGAATCTAGAAATCAAAACGTTTACTTTTAAAATTAAACATGTCTTATAAATAACGTACCAGTTTTCCTTTGCCTTAATGCCAATTCTACTATTTTTGCCACCCTGGAAGTCATTTTATTACAGAAAATCAGGAGCAAGCACAAAATACTTTTGTCAATCAGTAAACAATATTGTATAACCTCAAAATTAACACGCGTAAAGTGGTAGGTACACCATTTTGGATAAACCGTCAAAGAAATACATGCACAAATGTGGTATGTGGTAGGTGATTTTACAAGTGCGCCTACAGATTTTAAGTATAAAGTACTTATACTGAATGGCAGATGGCGCTAGAGGTATTAAATTTATGGATTTAATTTACTACCTTTGTGCATAATAATTCTATTTAACTCATTTTTCCTACAGATTGCACTTAGAACATTTGTGCGCTACACCATCGATAAATTATAAAGGAAATGGGGTTCCCAAAATTAAACAAGGCAAAAGTTGCAAATAAGTATTTCTTATTTCATAACCTCAAACAGTCGATTATAGTTACTTTTAGATGCAGGAAGAAGTGTATTGCTCAACTCTCAGATGACATAAAGTTAGAAGTGTATGCAAAATTTAGAGGATTTACTAGAAAAGATGAACAAGATACGTATTTACAAAATCTTATTACACTTAAAACTGTATTTCGGAGGCGTCCAGTACAGGAGAAAATGTAAACAGAAAACCTCACTGCTCCTCATACACATATTCAATAGTATTTTCTTCTGGCAGAAAATATGTGTGTAAAGAAGCTTTTATGAAATTACACGTGATAACAGACAACAGAGTACGTCGTATTTGTAACTTATTAGTTATTAGTAAATCGCCAAAAGATTTACGTTGCAAAAGAACGCCAGCTATTGCCAAGCCTGTTTCTACTATTATAAAAATTCGAGAACACATTTAGTCTTTTCCCAGAAAAAAAAGGCATTATACCAGTGAAGAATATGAATATTTAAAAGAAAAATTAAATGTGAAAATCATACATGAAATGTTTGTGGCGCTACATTCTGACTTGACAAATATAAATTTTACTTAAAAGTGTTCAAGCAGAATTATAATTTTTCATTTGGGAGGCCACAAGTGGATACAGGCAGTAAATGTGATGTGATACTGCAAAACGTGTAGCTATAGCAGAAAAAATGGTCAATTTGCGTAGAGCAAAAAAAGTTTATAATAAAATTAAAGAAATCACAGAACTATGTCAAAATGATCGTTCTGTTGGAGGTATGTGTGTAGATTTTATGCAAAATCTGATGCTACCGTGCATTCCAGTACAGGAAACTTTTTACCTGCAACAATATATCCCTATTAACGTATTTAATATACATGATATGAAAACTGGAAAATCATTCTTGCATCTATATCATGAAGGGGTAGGAAGGAAAAAGCACTACTACTTAATATATGTGGTTTTTAAAATGTCCGATTCAAATATAATATTGCAATAGATAATAAATTTTATATTTTAATACAGTGGCGAATACTTGTATGCGAATCTTAAATAAACGATATAAAATATGCTAATATGGATTGGAAAACATGTGGAATCAAAGGAATTCGTTATTGCAAATCATGGCAAAAATATATGCAGTCAATAAAAAAACCCATATGGGATTTATGCACCTGAGTCATGCCTATCGTAGATACTAGTTCATAAAATGATTAACATGCATGTTTTGGATGAGTCAACAATTAATATTACACTAGAGTATATTATATATACAACAAGTAGAAAAATCATTAAAAGAACTGATCAAATAATGCTAAGCACTGCAAGACACTCGCAATATGATCCAGTAAACATCACAGCCCATCAGTGCCTGGATACATTAAAACAAAAACTCTCCGTTTATTTAGGACGACTAAGGAGATACAAGGTTAGTAACAGCCGGAAATGTGACAATGCGCTTTTTGAGCATGCCGATAAGGCCTTCTATCGAAAACTTAATTCCACTGTCGAAAGTGCCAATAAATCATACCCAAGGCAAGAAGACATTCAGGAGTTTTGGGGAAATCAACTTTCCACACCAGCTGCTCTTAACACCAATGCTGGATGGATAGAAGATACGACGCAAAGCTGTCAACACTACCGCACAACTGTTTATGAAACCTTCACCACAAAAAAAGTCTCTAATATCATCAAAGAGCTTTACAACTTCTCCCAAATCTCCTGGACCAGACGGAGTTCATAACTTCTGGCTTAAGAAGTTTTGGAGTGTTCATGAGCTTTTAACGGTATTTATTAATAATATTATTTCTAATTCACAGGAAATACCATCATTTCTTACTCAGGAAACCACTTATCTAATACCGAAGGATCAAAATAACACCCAAGATCCAACCAAGTACCGCCCAATTACTTTCAACTTTGTACAAATTGGTCACATCCTGTGTGGCCCGGCGTATCTACCAACACTGTACTCTGAACAATATTATAGAGCCCCAACAGAAAGGATGCGCTAAGGGCTACATGGGATGTAAAGTATTATCGACTGAGTCATTTCTAACCAGGCATAAACCAAAAAAAAAAACCTTTTTACTGCCTTCATTGACCACAAGAAGGCTTTTGATTCAGTGCCGCATGAATGGCTTGTAGATATATTGAAAATATATAAAGTTGATGATAATCTCGTGACCTTTTTGAAGCATATAATGGCAGAGTGGAAGACTAAAATTCACCTTCAAATACTGGTGAAATTAATATCAAAACTGAAGATATCCCTATTAATAGGGGCCTTTTCCAGGGGGACTCGTTGAGTCCACTTTGGTTCTGTCTAGCGATGAACCCACTATCTCAGCTGCTGAACTCTACTGACTCAGGATTTAGCATCAAAAATAAAAACACTGTTGTAGCGAAGCTTAATAATCTGGTGTATATGGATGATTTAAAATTAATGTCTTTCACTCGAAACCACCTAGATGAGATGCTAAAAACTGTAGAAAATTTCTCAAATGATATCAGTATGCATTTTGGACTAGAAAAGTGCCGTATACTAAATATAGTCAGGGGAAAGGTTCAGCCCGGAGGTCTCGATATGCAAGATGGCCGAAACATCGAGGCAATGGGTGAAAATGATATGTACAAATATCTCGGAGTAAAACAAGCACGGAAAATTGACCATAAACAAATGAAACGGAACTAACTTCGGAGTTCGTGCGAAGAGTAAGACAACTAAATCGGCCATATCTTAATAGTAAAAATCTGTTTAAGGCATTAAATACGTACGCCTGTTCCGCGCTGAGCTACTCATTTGGTATTAAAAACTGGTCAAAAACGGATATAGAGGGTCTTCAGCGGAAAGTAAGAACACTTCTCACAAAGGCAAAAAACATCATTCACGCAGAGCAGTAGAAAGAACAACATTACCGCGGTATCAAGGGAAGAGGACTTATGGATATAGGTGAGCAATTAGATAAACAAATTGCTCATTTAAGATCTTATTTTCAGGTACAGGCTGAGACATCTACTTTACATCGAGCAATTTGCACAGTAGATGATACGACGCCGCTTAAACTGAGGGAACAAGAAATGCGCATAAACCACCTGACTCAGCAAGAAAAAATGCGCACCTAGATGAGTAAACCTCTGCATGGGCGACATCTCAATGAGATCAACCAAGAATATGTCAACAATGCAGCGTCGAACTATTGTTTGACATCAGTAAAAATGTTTCCCGAGACTGAGGGTTTCCTACTTGCCATTCAGGATCAAGTTATTCCAACTAAAAATTACCTGAAATATATTGCTATAGATCCTCAAGTCCAAAATGACAAATGCCGATATGGATGCCAAGCCCAAGAAACCATCCAACATCTTAACCGGTGGCTGCCAGGCATTTGTCGGTACTGATTATAAAGACGCCATGACTCAGTAGAAAAGATTATTCACCAAGAACTAGCTGACAAACTGGGACTTCTCCAAACCGACCATCTTCCTTATTATCAATACCGCCATGATATAATGCTTGAAATGGCAACTACAAGCTATACTGGGACCGCACTGTGCTTACAGACAACCAGTTTCCCATAATAGACCGGATCTGGCGATATCCAACACCAATAATTTAGGTGTTAAATACAATGAAAAGATCGCCAAGTACAGAGATCTAGAAATACAAATCAGGAGACAATGGAGAATGGAAAGTACCCAGACACTACCTATTGTTCTATCTACTACTGGTGTTATTCCCAAAAACCTCCTAGGAACATAAAACAGCTGGGTCTAAATGAACATCTTTATAAGGCCATGCAGAAACTGTAATCCTCGCGACGTCCAGATGTGTACGAAAATTTTTGGGAGATACTCCAACATATCAAGTCCACCTACGGCTCGATAACACGGAAAGAGTCCCACCAGAGCTCAATCCTTTTGATACCGTAGGTATCTGGGATGAGTGAATTTTCCCCTTAGAGGGAGTGTGAGCCGTATGGCTAAATCTGGGTAATAATAATAATATGTACCTATAACTTTTTACGTGCTTACGAGCAACACACTCTTTTTTAAACTTAGTATAACTAAAAAATTTCAGGTATGTTACAGATGTTCAAATTGCTTGCCATCTTGTGCAATACAACAGGCGATTCTATGTTCGAATGATTTACTTACATTATTTAACATGTAATTTCATGTCATCTCTAGTAGTAGGAGGTGTAGCATATACAATATTTTTAATATAACCCTAATTAAAAAAAATCCATCTTGGTAGTCCTGATGACCTAGGGGCCAATTTTATGAACCACCTCTACCTATCCATCTGTTTGTAAATTTTCTGTTAAGGTAGTTCCTAGCACTACGTGAGAAATGAGCAGGAGCTGCGTCCGACTGGAGCCACATTTTTGTTCGTGGACTAAGTGGAAGGTTCTCAAGCAGTGTCCAAAAATCTTGTTTTAAAAAATTTAGGAAATTTGTCCGATTGAGATGTATGTCAAAAAAATACGGGCCGATAACGTACTCGCCCATAATGCCGCCCCAAACATTAACACTCCATCGTGTTGGCGATCAACAGTACGAAATAAATGTTTATTTTCTGTGTCATAATAATGAAAATTATGTCTATTTACTAAACCATTATTATGAAAAGTCGATTCGTCTGTAAATAATACATTTCTAAAAAAATCAAGATCTTCTCCAATTTTATCTAAAGCCATAAACAAAAATTTAAACGGTTACCATAATCTTGTTCTGTCAAATGCAGGTGAAGTTGAATGTGATACGAATGAAAGTGGTTGGTCTTAAGTATTCTGCATACACTAGTTTGACTAATACACATCTCTAGACTTGTAGCTCTTTCCTGTGCCTTAACCTATCGGTCCGTTGCCCCGTTGGTACATTCTGACTCTCTCCCTGACCAAAATGGGCACCAGTACAGAACCGGCCACCACCTGTAAGGCAATGTTTGATACAGTCCTGTACCCATTGCACACCCTGATCAGGGGTTTCCTCTGAGCCTTAATAAGCATGTCTTCATACTTTTTCATCCGAAGGATCTCGTGACACACTGGGGCCCCGTATAGTATTATGGACAGTATTGATTGAAGCATTACTGTCCTCTTTAAGGATCCGGGTCCCCCAATGTTGGGCATTAACTTGTTCAGTGTTGTGGTCCTTTCTTCCGCCTTCCAACATGCTTCTTGCACATGCTGTCTGAAAGAGAATCTGCCATCGAAGGTTATTCCTAAGTACCTGACTGTCCTTTGGGGACTTATTTCGGAGTCTTGATATGCGAAGATTATATCGTTTTTCTTGGTCCCCTCAAGATTATTACTTCTGTCTTTTCTACTGCTAGTTTTATGTCGTTCTTCTCTATCCACGCCGCGGTCGTTCTTATCGCATTATTTACCTTATATGTTATTCCCCAATTCGTATCGTCTTCGACGAGTAGAGTCACGATCACACTTGCTATTAAAAAAAACCTGGAGTTTGATTACGGGGCAATAGGAGGTAACATTTGAGAAACTCCCAATGCAAATTGACGTATTTTCTTAAATTTTTATTTCTGAGTCTCTGGGAGGGTCAAATTTCCGTTGGAACACACTGTATAAATAGGTATATTCACTAAAATTTAAATTATTCAAAAAAGTGTGTTTTTAAATTGTTGATGTATCTATAGGCCTAACTGTATTTTTCTGCCAAGCATTTCATTACTATCGATTTATTATAATACTAACGTACATACAAGTAGTAAAATATACAATGTATCATTAATAATTTTTAGTAAGTTTCCCATTATTTATTTAATTTTTTATCTTTTGACTATGCTCGTGTCCGGAATTAATTAATATAAATTACCTTGTTTTTTTTTAACCAAATGTGATTAATAGATGCAATTTCTATTTCTGTGTAAATTCATGAATCATTCTTTAGACCACTAAGTCCATCTCTGAGTGGTACTTTAAAAAATAATTACATATCGCACATCCTATAGCATAGCAAGATATAAAAAGTTGGTTATAAAAACTATTGTTTTAGAAATACTTTATATTAGGATATAATGTTACTGTTTGACAATCTATTTTTTATTACTTATAAATAATTGTATTACTTATAAACATCCATACAACAATTCTCATACACAAAAAACATAAACATAAAATCACTGACTTTGAAGCAATAGCGAAAATATAATAGAGTAAAACATAACGATGGGAGAATCCACCTATTACGGTACTTGGGATTTATGCAATCAGTGATGATGAACCTTACACAAACAAAGATGAGTTCTTTGCTAAAGTTAACGATGAAATTACAAAAAAATGGGAATAGAAGAGAATTGGTAGTTATGCGAGACCTAAACAGTAGAGTAGGCCGTAAAGTAGTTAATAAGGGGTAGGTCCCTACGGAGAAATAAACCAGAATGATAATGGTGCAAGTCTAATTGAAATTATAGATTTTTTTAAACATAGAGATATGAACAGGTACACCTGGACCCAAACTACAAGAAATCTAAAATCAATTATAGACTATGTCATCATAAAACAAAATACTAATATGCAAGTACAGAACACAAGAGCATGCAGAGGAATATCATGTGGTTCAGATCATTATGTCGTAAAACCAAAGAAACCTGTCCATTTAGATATAAAATAACACATAATCAAACAAATTGTCAACCCCAACAAGAAGAAACTTAGGAAAAAAGAAGTTATAATTTAGATAGTTTGACCCAAGAGAGTACAAGCATATATGTATATCAACAAAGACTGGAGGGCAAACTAATGAATATAACTGAAACATCAACAGTAGAGGAGGTATATAAAAAACGTAGTCGTTAGCGTTAAAAAAGCTGCAGAAGAAGCACTTGGCTTTAACACTCAAAGACAAAGTGAAAGCCTATGGTGGAACAAAGAAATAGAAGCACTTGTAGAAGAGAAAAAGCAAGCGTATATCAGATGGCTGAGCAGTAAACAACAAAAAGATAAAGATGAATACCTGGAACTTAAAAGAATAACAAGAAAAACAACAGTAAAAGTAGAAAGAGAAATGTGGGACAAGAAGTGCCAGGAAATTAATACCTACCTGAAAGGCAAAAAATGTAGGGGACCTGGCCGAAAATGACATACTAGGGTAAAATGACATATCCGGGTATCTCTAACTTCGCAACATGGCTATGCGCTAAGAAGTTTTATACAAGAGCGTGGTGCATAATTGATGTTCCAACGGGCGTCGCGATCAGTTCAGTCGTTTACTTGTTAAAAGGTGGTTTGTGCTGTATTGAGTACCAAAATATTTTGGTATGCGACGTATACATATTAACAGAAACATCATGTTTGAAGCTTTGTTTGTTTAAACAAAAAATTTATTGTAAAAAACGTGTTCTTGTTTACACTTGAGTAAAACGACATATTAAATACTCGGTAAAATGACATAGTATGTCTTTTGCCTTATAAATTTTTAATAATAATATGGTAGGTAGAATATTAATGTATGGTATTTTTCTTTTTTAGTATGGTGGGACACTACGAAAGGAAAAGTACACGCCAGTCTTGGGATCCAGTACAAATGCAAAGAGCCATCCAGCAGTCCAGTGTGGAGACATGGGCTGGTTAAAAGCATCGATAACTTTTAATGTGCCCCAAGCTACTTTAAGAAGACGAGCATCAGACAAGAATAAACGGATATCAGATACTAATAAAGGTCTGGCCGGTACAAAACTACGTTCTCTGTAGAATCAGAAAGAGACCTCGTAACACACATAAAACTCCTAGAATCAAGTTTGTTTGATTATCTTGTGATGACATTCGTTCTTTTAGCCTACCAGTTTAGCAGATCGAAATGGAATTGTACACCGATTTAACACAACCACTAAGATGCTGGTTGGGATTGGTTACGAGGGTTTTCGGTCTAGACACCCCGATATATCCCTTAGAAAACCCGAGTCCACGTCTGCAGCAAGAGCGCAATCATCTCAACAGGCCGCAAATTGCCAATTTTTTAAAACTTTTAGAGGATACTATTACAAATAACAAAATTAATCCTACACGCATATGGAATAAGGATAAATCAGGCCTATCCACGGTTCGAAAACCCGGCAAAATATTTGCAACCAAGGGTCGGAAGCAAGTGGGCCTAATTACAAGTGCGGAAAGAGGCAGCACATAACGATGGTTGCTTGCATTAGCTCAGTGGGAATTATGTTCCACCAACATTTATATTCCCCAGGAAAAATTGGAAAAAAGAATTAATAGATGAAGCGCCTTTAGAAACTTTAGGAATAGCACAGGAAACAGGATGGATGACAGGCGAAGTATTCCTAACATGGATTAAACATTTTAAAGAAATATTCTAATCCTTTTATAGAAGACAAGGTTATGCTGTTGCTTGATGGACATGCGAGCCATAAAAACATTAATGTTTTAACTTTTGCCAAAGAACATGGAATAGTGATATTGTGTTTTCCGCCGCACTGTACCCATCGTCTACAGCCGTTAGATGTATGTTTCTTTGGTCCATTAAAGAGCTACTATGATCAAGAAGTTACTAAGTGGATGAAGTGTCATCCAGGCAGAACAGTTTCGCAATACCAAGTTGGAGGATTATTTGCTACACCAAGCGTATGGAAAGGCAGCTACACACCAAAATGCCGGTTAGTGGATTTTTAAAGACTGGAATTTTGGCCCCTTAATCCCGACATATTCCCTGAATATTTATTTAATCCTTCCAAAATAACAGATATTCAAGAAGAAGTTGCAATTCAACCCCTAACAGAGTCAAAAGAAGAGAATGATAATGTTTTGCGACATCAAGATTTTCCAGATCAAGGAAACAAACCGGTTTCTACACCTAGACCAAACTCACTTGAAAGTTGTTCTTCAATTAATCCTGGTATTCGTCCACTTGACATTTCACCTCTTCCATCGTGTTTCAGGTGTCCAGTCACGCTCCAAAAAAAGAAAATCAGAAAGAACAAAAGTTCTAACGGCTACCCCAAATATGAAAGAACAAAAGCCAAGCACTCGAGAAGCGAGCTACAGAAAAAACGTCAAGCTGCAAAGCGAGCAATTAAGAATCTGACTTTAAAGACACAAGATGACGAAGACGAAAATAATCCTCCATGTTTATATTGTAACAGTTGTACTCCCCATTCAAGGTCCAAAGAATTCTGGATTAGGTGCCAAAAATGCTCAAAATGGGCACACTGTGATTGTTCTGGATATCTCAAAATCGTGCAAAAAATTTATTTGTGAACTTTGCTAATTTAGTTTATATGACATTTTATCCATGTGAGTGTGTCGCTTTAGCCGAATATACTTGGATAAAATGACATAGCAACGTTTATTTTCTTTCCTTTTTTTAATTAAAAAATATTGGGTTGTTAGAGTTTTATGTTCCATGATCTGTTCTACTTCCAAACAATAAACAACATTTATGTTTTTTTAAATTTTTATTAAAAAAATAAAAAAGGTATTGGACGACAAAAAAGTAGTATGTCATTTTAGGCCAGGTTCTCCTATAGAAACATGGAAGTTTTTCAGTAAAATAAGAACTAAACGAAAAAGAGTACAAACATTCAATTAATATCCACACAAAAATGGGAAAAGTATTATGGGAAACTACTGACAGAAAATAGGGACGAATATATAACTTAATCACCAACAAGGTTAATATTGAAGAAGATATAACAATACAATTGACAGAAATTAGAAAATGCTGTAAAAGAACTAAAAACGGTTATGTCTTCAGGACTAGGGGATATCCCAGCCGAACTAATAAAATGTGGATCACAAACTTGGTGCATAAATCAATTTATAAATGGTTCTCCCGTACCCGACGAGTGGGAAAATTGCTTATATATTGTCAATCCATAAGAAAGGAGATAAGCTTAAATGTGAAAACTATAGAGGGATATCAGTCACTATACATTGAGCCATTTGTATGGACGAATAATTAGAGACTGCATTGAGAAGAATACAAAGACCAAGAGGAAGAAGAACAATCCGGTTTTAGAACAGGAAGAAGTTGTACTGATAATATCTTCTACCTCAAACAAATAATAGAAAAAAAAATTAAGCACAAATCAAGAAACCCACCCCATGTTTATTGACTTGCAGAAGGCGTACGATACAGTTCCTGTAAACAAACTCTGGAACTTGTTACGACAGACGAATATTAGTGTCACCTTAAAAAAGCCATAAGAAATTTGTATGAAGGGTCAACATCGCAAATAAAAAATGGAAACAGACTATCGCAAAGCTTTCTGGTTAATAAAGGTCTACGTAAGGGTTGTTGTGTATCACCAACCATGTTTAAAATATATGTTGCAAAAGCATTGAAAGAGTGGAAACGAAAATGCAGATTTATGGCGTAGACCTTTGAGAGATTTGCTTGTATACATTGCACTTTGATGACCAGGTTGTTATAGCAAACGATAAAGATGCTCTAGAGTACATGCAAGGAAATTACAAGAAGAATATAGAAAGTGGCGACTAGAAATTATTACAAAAAAAACAAATACTTGCCAATAGGTACCCGAACTATCGAACATCACAATAGAAAATAACGAAATCATCATACTCTGCGACCATTTACACATACCTAGGAAGAATAAAGAGAAAAATAACATAATCCAGAAAAACAATAGGTTGTCTACACAGCGTACTGTGATCATGAAATAGGAAAAAAAAGAAAACACAATATCTACGAATCTCTTATTAAAAGCAGTCATTGTACGGAGCGAAACTTGGCGAATATCCGAAAACAACAGAAGAAAACTGAGCAGTAGAAATGGACGCTATTAGAAGATCAGTAGAAGTGTCACGCAGAGAATTCAAATGGGTTGACGGCTCTCTAACAACAGACATAGAAAGAAAAACAGCTGATAATGTACGGACACGTCCAAAGGTGGATAACTCAAGACTCCCAAAAATAATTATGCAATGGGTACCACCAAACCGTAGAAAGAGAGGAAGACCCAAGAAATCTTGGAGAGAGGGAGTAACGATGGCAATAAGCGCAAGAGATCTTAAAGAGGGCCATAACCTGGGTAGTACCAAAAGAAAGGTGCTAAATGAAGTGTGGTAACCTATGTGCCCCCGTGTGGTGTAGCTTACTAAAACAGTGCGAAATACGCTAAGCAAATGAAGACTCACCAAAAGCGAATTCTCCTCAAGGTATCTAGCGCATATAGGACAGATTTAAATGAGTGCTCTATATATCATTGGAGCGGGTGATACTGATCGTTTGGTTGTGCAAAGAGCGAGCGAGGATGTATGCGAGGAGTATAAATGTAAATATAGATTAGAAATAAGAGAGAACAACGATAGCAGAGTGGCAGAGAGATTGGGCGAATGTAGTGGAAAGGCACGGTGGACGAAGGAGCTTATTCCTGATCTGAGACCGTGGTTAGGAATGTAATTTCGGGGAAACTAGACTACTTCCTGACGCAAGTTTTTGACCGGACATGGTTGTTGT